>PVLC010046165.1:0-11529 GCA_004027655.1 Graphiurus murinus | reverse complement strand
CTTCCCTCCTTCTCAAGGTCAGTTTAGTGATTGACTTTGATGTGTTCATAGAAAGTACATCATGTTCATTAGGGTGTCCTCCCTACCCCCTTCACCTTCCATTAAGTCAAATTCTTTGTTCACCTAAGGATTCTCCTTCATCTGGAGTCCCTCTTATGTCCCATTTTCTCCCTAGCTTCCACATACTAGGGAGAGCATTTGATTTTTAACTTTTTGTGACTGACTAATCTCACTTAACATAATGTTTTCCAGTTCCTTCCATTTCCTTGCAAATAACATGATTCTGTTCTTCTTTATGGCTGAGTAAAATTCCATTGTGTACATATCCCATAGTTTTGTAATCCATTCATCTGTTGTTGGACATCTTGGCTGGTTCCATAGTTTGGCAATTGTAAACTGTGCAGCTATAAACATAGATACACATGCGTTGGTCTGATAGTTTGGTTTCCATTCTTTTGGGTAGATACCTAGTAGAGGCATTGCTGGGTCATATGGTAGGATCATTCCCATTTGTCTGAGGATCCTCCATACTGTTTTCCAAAGTGGTTGCACTAATTTGCAATCCCACCAACAATGTATTAGGGTTCCTACTTCTCCACACCCTCGCCAGCATTTATTGTTGTTTGTGTTCTTGATAGTTGCCAGTCTGATTGGAGTTAGGTGAAATCTGAGAGTAGTTTTGATTTACATCTCTCTGATTGCTAATGATGTTGAACATTTCCTCATACATTTATTGGCCATTTGTATTTCTTCTTTTGTGAAGTGTCTATTTAGATCCTTTTCTCATTTTTTGATTGGGTTATTTGTTTTCTTAGCTGTGATTTTCTTGAGTTCTCTGTATATCTTAGATATTAGTCCTTTATCAGAAGAGTAGCTGGCAAAAATTTTCTCCCACTCTGTGGGTTTTCTGTTGAGGTTCTTGATAGTTTCCTTTGCTGCACAGAAGCTCTTTAGTTTAATGCAATCCCATGTATTGATCTTCCTTTGAGCTGCTTGTGCTTTTGAGGTCTTGTTGAGAAAGTTTTTACCTGTGCCTATGTGTTCAAGTGTTGGGCCTATGCCTTCTTCAAGTAGCTGCAAGGTCTCCAGCCTGACTTCCAGGTCTCTGATCCACCTGGAATTGACTCTTGTGCAGGGTGAGAAAGTGGGGTTTATTTCCATTTTCCTGCATATGGTTAACCAGTTTTGTGTTGGCTGCATTTTCTAAGTTGAAGAAAGGACAAGGGACCAATAAAGTGTTTGATATATTTTAAAAGTTAGTATTAGAGTAAAAACAGTTTAGTTTGTTAAAATAATTATAAGAGGCCATGGTTTTGGACTAAGCTCCTGCACTGGGCCATAACAGACAAGACTAAAGATCAAAATGGAGTCACCCATGTTAAAGTCACAAAACTGAAACTGAATTGTTACCAAATCTTCCAGGAAATTAGGAGAGAAATATGATAACAAAATTTTCTAAACAGGCCAGATTTTCAATTGTCATGATGATAATCAAGTTCTTTCTTTAATCCTTGCACAAAGCAACCTGAGGTAAACTGATATTAATCAATCAGTTATTTTTCTATTGTTCCATCTCCCTATTTCCATCTTATAAGGAAAGTAACTTTGAAATGACCAGTCTGCTCTTTGTCCTTTGTTTCTGCTTTCCTCCAACCCTTCTCTGTCTATGAAACCAAACTCTTCTGCTCAGCTCATTGGAACACTTATTCTTCATTAAAAGAATAAAGTATTATCCAGTTCTCAAATTGCAAAATAGAGCCAATTAAAATCTTTAAGCTAAATTGTTGTAATTTTGTCCTTTGACAAGATCGAGCACCAAAGAGGAGATTGGCGAAGAATTGGATAGTCTTCCAGGACCCTTCCAGACAGTTGATCAGGGTTGTAAGGGAAGGACATTGAGGTCAGATAATCTGAGTTTGCTATTTTCTAGAAATGTGACTCAGGTTCTTTGAGTTAATTTACATTTGTAAAATGGTGATAGTGGTACCCAAGTTTCAGGTTTGTAAAGCAGACTAAATAAAATTCTGCAGGAGAGTAGATATAGCACCAGGCTTCTGTCTCCCCATATAGGAGCATGCTTAATGTATTTAATAAAACTCTTTTTAAGTAACTCATTAGCTCATATATATCAAATTAGCTCACATGTATCTAAGTTACATATATATATATAATTGTTGTATTGATTATAATTTTGAATAATTTTAATAAAGGAGGTAAGGAGACCTGGCCAGGTTGTTTTGTTAACACTTTGTGAGTCACCACTTTAGGGAGATAGATGCACTTAAAAATTATTACAAAGCCAGGCATGGTGGTACATGCCTTTTACCCCAGTGCTTGGGAAACTGAGACAGGAGGATAACAAATTTGAGGCTAGCCTGGGCAACTTAGTCCCTATCTCAAAATAAAAAATTAAAAAGGATGGAGTGTAGTTAAGTGGTAGAATGCCACTGGTTCCAATCCCAGTACTATACATGCACGCATGCACACATGCATGTACACACACACACAGACACACACACACACACACAGATCTCTCTATATAGCTTTATGTATCTGTCTGTGAACATATGGAGATACATGAATATATACTCAGCAGCCATCCCCTAAACTCTGATTCAAAGGGTGAATATGAGGGAGTGGGCATAAAGAGTCAATGTTGACTTCAAGATAGGTGGGTGCCAGGGACAGAGCTAGTGATCTAAACCCAGAGGTTTGCCTGTCTCTAAAGCCCATGAACACAAACACTCCACTTTTTATACCATTATTTCTTCCTAGGATGCCCTTTCTCTACATCTCCTTGAAAATTCTGCCCTTATTGAAGGCTCAACTTAGATATAGCCAACCCTGAGAAGTGTTCCCTGGTCCACTTCCCTCATCTCCAAACTGCTGTAAACTCATCTGTGATTACTGCAGGACAGGATATAATAATACTACAGGAAACTCAGAAAGGAGCTGGAGATTTGCTGAAAGTCTTTTGAGGTATGGTTTTTAGGGTTTTGACAAACATTAATAACAATAATTGAAATTATTGAACTAAGTCGGTTTTAGCCTATGAACAAAGAGGGAAAAAGTGTAAGGGCAGCATGGAATTTCCAGAACAAGGAGATCATCTTCATGCCTTTATTTACACTTTGCATATTAAAATGTTTATATTTGTTTATGTGAATTGCAGATCATATTGTCTAATTTTAATTAACATAATCCTCACAAATGATTAGGTAGTTTAACATTTTTTCCTGTACCTAAAGCAATGATCAAAGAGAAATTTAATGTAAGCACAGGAGAATGATTTAAAAATGTAGAGTTCCCACTTCTCCACACCCTTTCCAGCATTTGTTGTTTGTATTTTTGATGATTGCCATTCTAATTGGGGTTAGGTGAAATCTCAGGGTAGTTTTGATTTGCATCTCTCTGGTTGCTAATGATGTTGAACATTTCCTCATACACTTATTGGCCATTTGTATTTCTTCTTTTGTGAAGTGTCTATGTAGATCATTTGCCCATTTTTTGACTGGGTTATTTGTTTTCTTAGCTGGGAATTTCTTGAGTTCTCTGTATATTTTGGACATTAGTCCTTTATAGGAGGAGGAGCTCGCAAAATTTTTCTCCCATTCTATGGGCTCTCTGTTGAGGTTCTTGATAGTTTCCTTTGCTGCACAGAAGCTCTTTAGTTTAATGCAATCCCATGTATTGATCTTCCTTCGAATTTCTTGTGCCTTTGGGGTCTTATTGAGAAAGTTTTTACCTGTGCCTATGTGTTGAAGTGTTGGACCTATGCCCTCTTCAAGTAGCTGCAAGATCTCTGTTCTGACTTCTAGGTCTTTGATCCATCTTGAATTGACTCTTGTGCAGGGTGATAAAATGGGGTATATTCCCATTTTTCTGTATAGTTAACCAGTTTTGCCAACATCATTTGTTGAAGTGGTTTATTTTTGCCTGTGTATGTTTTTGGCCCCTTTGTCAAAAGTCAATTGGCAGCTGGGCATGGTGGCGCACACTTGTAATCCCAATATTTGGGAGGCTGAGACTAGAGAATCTAGGTTTGCAGCCAGCCTCAGCTACTTAGTGAGATCCTCTGCAAATTAGTGAGACCCTGTTTCAAAATAAAGAATAAAAAATAGAACTGAGGGTGTAGCTCAGAGTTAGAATACCCTGGGTTCAGTCCCTAGTACCACACACACAAAAAAATCAATTGGCTGTAAGTGTATGAATTTGTTTCTAAGGCTTCTATTCTGCTACATTGGTATATGTGTCTGTTTTTGTGCCTATACCATGCTGTTTTTATTACTATGGCTTTGTAGTATAGTTTGAAGTCAGATATTGTGATGCCTCCTGTGTGGTTCTTGTTGCTGAGAACTACTTTGACTATTCTAGGCTTTTTGTTGTTCCAAATGAATTTAATGACTGATTTTTCTATATCGATAAGGAATGACCTTGGTAATTTAATGGGTATCTCACTAAATCTGTAGATCACTTTTGGGAGAATGGCCATTTTGATGATACTTATTCTGCCTGTTGAAAAGTATGGCAGATCTTTCCATCTTCTAAGGTCTTCTTTGATTTCTTTCTTCAATGTTTTATAACATTGAAGAGATCTTTTATCTCCCTGGTTTATTCCTAGGTATTTTGTTTTTTGGGGTGATATTGTGAGTGGAAATGTTTTCCATATTTCTTTTTCAGTGAATTTATGGTTGGCATACAGGAAAGCTTCTGATTTTTAAAAATTGACTTTATATCCAGACACTTTGCTGAATTTATTGATAAGTTCTATAGGCCTTTTAGTTGAGTTTGTTTGGTCTTCTAAGTATAGTATTGTTGGTGGGATTGTAGATTAGTGCAACCACTATGAAAAATGGTATGGAGGATCCTCAGACGAATGGGAATGAACCTACCATATGATGCAGTAATACAACTTCTGGGTATCTACTCAAAAGAATGGAAACCAAACTATCAGACTGATGCATGTGTATCTATGTTTACAGCTGCACAATTCACATTTGCCAAACTATGGAACCAGCCAAGATGTCCATCAACAGATGAATGGATTACAAAAGTATGGGCTATGTACACAATGGGATTTTACTCAGCCATAAAGAAGAACAAAGTCAGGTCATTTGCAGGAAAATGGAGGGACCTGGAAAACATTATGTTAAGTGACACTAGTCAGTCACAAAAAGTAAAAAATCGGATGCTCTCCCTAATTTGTGGAAACTAGGGAGAAAGTGGGTCATAGGAGGGACTCTAGACGAAGAAGGAGAATCCTTAGATGAACAACGAAGGTGACCTATCTGAAGGTGATGGGAAGGAGGGGAGGGGACTGAACCCAGGGTATTCTAACTCTGAGCTACACCCTCAGCTCTATTTTTTATTCTTTATTTTGAAACAGGGTCTCACTAATTTGCAGAGGATCTCACTAAGTAGCTGAGGCTGGCTGCGAACCTAATGCACATGATATACATTCCCAAACATATCAGAGTCAATCATAAACTGAACATGAGAAGGGGGAGGGGGAGGAAATAGGGTAAGAATTAGGGAAGGGTTAACTGAGACCTATGTGCATGTATGCCTCTACCCGCTTGTACCTAACAAATATGTCTTATTACAATGCACCAATAAAATTTTAAAAAAGGTAGAGCTAAGCCGGGCGTGGTGGCGCACGCTTGTAATCCCAGCATTCGGGAGGCTGAGACCGGAGGATCCGGGTTCGCGGCCAGCCTCAGCTACCTAGTGAGGCACTCCGCAACTTAGTGAGACCCGGTTTCAAAATAAAGTAAAAAATAGGGCTGGGGGTATAGCTCGGAGGTAGAATGCCCCTGAGTTCAATCCCCAGTACTGCAAAAAAAAAAAAAAAAGGTAGAGCTAGTGCCATTTTGCTTCTAGAAGTTTCTTCACTTAGAATGGGCTCTTTCTTACCCATATTATCAAGTCAAAACAGAAACAATCTAATTAATAATATGATAAGAAATAGGCCACTAAGATATGCTAAAAGTCTTTTGAGGGTTTTTTTAGGGTTTTGACAAGCACTAATAACAATAATTGAAATTACTGAACTTAGAACCAGGATTTCAGATTGTTGTATAATGAGGGATTAAACTAAAATTTAAAAAATGAAGCTTATTAAATCACATTGCTCTCTGCAAAGACATTATTTTAATGTAAATTTTTTTAGTGAAAGCAAAAAGGATTTGGGAACCATTAATACATTTATAAATTATCTAAAAACATGGGGGGTTTCAGTATGGGAGAATAGACAGCCAGCTCTAATCTGCTCCTCCATAGGACAGAAGCAAAGCAATGAGTCTGTAACTATTTACGGAGGTGAGTGGCTGTGAATTATCACTGGAAATTGATGGCACAGAAAATGATACCCCATTGATTCCAGAGACTAAGAAGAATAACAAAGAAAAAGAAGCAGAGAACCCCAGTTTCAGTTGGGAAAAAGGACTTCCCCCTGCCTCCAAGCGGGTAAGGGTGAAAGACAAGGAGTCATGGAATAGCACAGAAGGATGCACCCTGTTATTCCCAAAGTGGGTGGTATTGCCCCCTCAGGGCTTTGTGATGAAATACATGTACATAAAATAATGTAAAATTGTTACTGCATTTTTCTGTTTATTTGCTTAAATAATGTAAATTTCCAGGGGCATGCTGAGTATTTTTTTTTTGAAAAGGGAACTGTAACCTTCACATAGATAAACATCTAAATAAATAGGTGACCTGAAGTCTGCATAACAAGCTAGCTTTAGAGAAGGAACTCAAAGCATCTCTCAGCAAAAACTTGGAGTGCTATAGCCAAGAACCATCTTGAGAAGGAGCCTATTATTAGAGATTTAACTGCTCCAGAGATCAGAAAGTCCAGTGTAATAGCATCTCAGGGTCCCCATAAGAACACTGCTGCACTGACTGGTAGGCGGTTGTGGCAGTTGTGGCTTGGAGGAGTATCTCAGACACAGGCTTGCTCAAATATTTATGTTGTGGTATTCCCCCATAGCTTGGACATTTGCTAAGCTCTCAGGTGCACAATCTAAAAACCTCCAGAGTGAATTCTCTGTGAATCTGGTCAGGTGTGCAGTTTATTTGTTTGGGTTTTTGTTTTTGTTGTTCTTGTTATTGTTGCAGCACTAGAGAGCGAACTCAGGGGTTCTCAGCCACTGAGCACATCCCAGCCCTTTATATTTTTTACTTCAAGACAATAATCTCACTAAGTTGTTCAGGCTGCCCTCAAACTTGTTATTATACTGCCTCAGCCTCCTGAATCCTTGTGATTACTGGATAGCAATAACGCACCCAGCTTGGAGTGTGCAGTTTTCACTGTCACCATAATGTACATTATGATACGAGACTATAATGCACCAATAAAAGCATATAAAAATAAAAAATAAGAGCCTCTGGAGATAATATGCCTCTGGTGTGATCAACATTTCCTTAAATTGTTTCTTCAGAAAGACAGGCAATACAGCATTGTTTCCATCTAAACTTGTTTGGTGAGAACTGAAAAAAAATTCCCACTAACTGCAACTGTGACCCACCACACATTCAATGCTTGGTGGATTTATTCCAACCTTAGAAGACTCAGAGAAAGTGTTCCCAGGTACCTCATCAAGGAAGAAGATTTTACTTGTTGTTCTTTTTTGTTATATAATTCATTATTGCTTTTACTTCTCATTATATTTTCTTACTTTTATTTTATTTTTATTCTTTTTCTTGGTGCTAGAAACTTAACCCAAGGGCATTCTACTTTCGAGCTACACCCCCAATATTATTTTATTTTATTTTAAAATTTTGAACCAAGGTCTTGCTAAGTTGCTGAGGGCCTCACTAAGATGTTGAAGCTAGCTGGGAACCTGTGATCCTCCTGCCTAAGCCTCCCAGAAGAAATATGTGTCCCAATGCATGCACCAATCCCAACATAGAAACACAAAAATATGAAAACTCAAGATAATGTGACACCTCCTGTAGTTCATAATTAAGATGGATTTTTTTTTCTGGTGCTGAGAATTAAAACCAGGAACTTGCCACTAAGCTATATTCCTAACCTTACAATCATAATTCTATAGTAACAGATTCCAAAGATGTTGAAGTGGATGAAATGATAGATAAATAATTCAATGCAAAGGTTTTCTAAAAAAATCTCAATGAATTCCAAGATAATACAGATAAACAATTGAATGAATTAAGGTAGACAATGAAAGATATAAGAAATCTAACAAAGAGAGATTTCAAAAAAAAAAACAAAACCAGAAACCTTGGAAATTAAATGTTCAATAGGTCATATAAGAACTCAGTTGAAATCCTTACCAATAAACTAAATCAAATGGAAGAAAATATCAGGGTTTGAAGACAATGCTGGTGAATTATCACATTCAGATAGTAACAAAAACAAAATAATGAACTGAACATGCAAGATCTCTGGGACAATGTTGAAAGACAAAATATATGCATAATCAGAATAGATGAGGGAGAGCTACAGGCTGAACACATAGAAAAAATATTCCATTAAATAATGAAAATTTTTCCAAATCTTAGGAAAGACATGGACATCCAGGTACAGGAGGCATTTGGAATCCAAAATAGACATGACCAGAAAAGAACTTCTATATAATGTTATATTTAAACTACTGAAAGAACACAGCAACACCAAAAACTTAGAGAAATACCAAGTCACATTTAAAAACAAACAAACAAACCTGGGAATAAACCTATCCAAGGATGTGAAAGACCTCTATGGTAGAAATTACAAAACAATGAAGATAGAAGATGTTAGAAAATGTAAAGACCTCCTCTGTTCATGAATGGAGAAATTAATATTGTTAAAATACCCATACTATCCAAAGCAATCTCTAAATTCAATGCAATCCCTGTCAAAATACCAATAATATTCTTTGTATGACTGGAAGAAACAATGCTAAAATTTATATAGAATCACAAAGACCCTTGATAACAAAAGCATCCTAAGCAAAAAGAGCAATGTTGGAGGCATCACAATACCTGATTTCAAAATATACTACAGAGCCATAGTAACAAAAATAGCATGAAATTGGCATAAAAAACAGACATGTAGACCAATGGAATAGAATAGAAGGTCCAGAAATAAATCTATGCATTTACAGCCAACTGATTCTCTAAAAAGGTGCCAAGAAGATACATTGGAAAAAAGACAGCCTCTTCAACAAATGGTGCTGAGAAAACTGGATATCCTCATGTAGAAGATTGAAACTAGACCCCTATCTCTCATCCTGTACAAAAGTAAACTCAAAGTAGATGAAAGACCTTAACTCAAGTCTTGAAACTTTGAAAGTACTACAGGAAAACATAGGGGAGATACTTCAAGATATTGTCACAGGTAATTTCCTGAATTGGACTCCAATAGCTCATGAAATATAATCAAGAATGACAAATGGAATTACAAAAAAAAGCTTCTGCATAGCAAAGGAAAAAAGGAAACAGTTAACGGAATGAAGAGAGCCTACAGAACGAAAGAGAAAAAGGTTTTGCCAGGTAGATGTCTGACAGAGAATTAATACCCAGAATATATAACAAACTAAAAAAATGGAAAGAACAAATAATCCAATAAAAATATGCAAGTGATCTGGACAAATACTTCTCAAAAAATAATTATAAATGAGCCATAAATATATGAACATGTTCAATGTCTTTAGCCATTGGGGAAATGCAAATCAAAACTACACTGAGATTATACCTTACTCCAGTCAGAATGGTTATTTAAAAATAATATCAATTGTTGGCAAGGATGTGGAGAAATAGCATTCCTTATACACTATTGATTGGAATATAAATTCATACAGCCACTTTGAAGAACAGTATGGAGGTTCCTCTATAAACTGAAAATGGAACTACCATATGATTTGACTATACCACTCTTAGGTATTTATCCAAAGGAAATGAAAAAGAGATACTTGCATGCCCATGCTTATTCTGACACTATTCAAAATATTTAAGATATTGTATCAGCCTAGATACCCATCGACAGATGAATGGGTAAATAAAATATGGTATATACACACAATGAAGTAGTATTATTCAGCCACAAAGAAGAATGAAATCATGTTACTTTCAGGAAAGTAGATGGGACTAGAGAAAATCAGGCTAAAAAAAATCCAGACACAAAAGACAGGTGTTGCATGTTTTCCCTCAGATGCAGGAACTAAAAAAATAACTTGAATGTCAAATAGGGACTATTATGGAAGTGGAAGAGGATGGGATGAGAGGTAGAGGAGAGGAGGTGAGAGGAAAAGAAAGGGTGGACATGATCAAAGCACAATGCATGCATTTATGGAAATGTCACAATTAAACCCATAAATCCATACAATTAATACATGTTAATAATTATAATGAAAAATAATCGTCATCCTTAAAAACTAAGTTAAAATAAAAGCATGGTTCATCTCATCTTATTGCATACTTTAAAATTTTTACATTTATTTTATAATGTACACAATATATTAGTACAATAGCCATGCTTAGTTATAAACATACATATATACATATATATTTATACATATGTTGAGTGTGTAGGGTCAAACCTTTTTTTCTTTTGTAATAGAGTTAGAAATCAAGAATACCATATTAAGTAACTGCATATTCGTATTAAGGAAGAAAGGAAATGGTGTCATCCATTGAAAGTCCTGTTTTGGTCCACACACAGAAGAGGCAACCATCAAACTGAGCCTATTTTAGGATTAGGAGAAGATTAAAAGATCTTTGGGGTATCAGGAGAGGATAAAGCAAGGCTACTAATCCATATTGTCCCTCTGTACAAAGTAGGAAAAGATGCACTTTCCTCCAGCAGAGGTAGCCCTGCACCAAGCTATATAGCTTGGTAAGTCTGTGCACTGGCTCAGGTTGAGCCCTCACTCACTTCTGTCCATGAGCACGTTCATGCAGTGTATGACTTGCATGATGATATACAGTGGCCCTGCATTAAAATACTTAACTGCTAGAGCCACTTTAAAAGCCTCAAGTTATTCTGATGACTAGCCCATGTTTTGAAACACTGACATACATAATACCATGTTTACTTATTTACTCTATAAACCACAGAATTTTAAAAATAAATACATTTTAAAAACTGGTGTAAGCCGGGCATGGTGGCGCAGGCTTGTAATCCCAGCATTTGGGAGGCTGAGACCGGAGGATCCGGGTTCGAGGCCAGCCTCAGCTGCTTAGTGAGGCCCTCTGCAACTTAGTGACACCCTGTTTCAAAATAAAGAATAAAAAATAGGGCTGGGGATGTAGCTAAGAGGTAGAATGCCCCTGAGTTCAATCTCCAGTACCGAAAAAACAAAACAAAACAAAACCAAAAAACTGGTCTATTTTTCTGTTTTTAATATATTTTATTGGCATATTGTAATTATAAATCATAATGAGGTTCAGAGTGATAGGAGCATACCTGCACACAGCATTGGTGTATTTCCTTCCAGTCCCACTCCACTCCCTTTCCTTCCCTGTACAGGTTATTGAGGTTGTCATTGATAATTTCATATATGCGCATAGCATTATTTGAACTATTTA
>PVLC010046164.1:0-11506 GCA_004027655.1 Graphiurus murinus | reverse complement strand
GACAGGCAGCCAGCTGCCATGGACTCAAGGCCACTCACCGGGGGCAGCTGGAAAGTGGTCACCTGCGGCGCATCCCTCACACTCTCCTCCTGAAGAAGGGAAGCGTCTTGCAGAACTGAAAGAGACAGGAAAGGGTGTTCTGAAGGGAACCGGGCCTGGTGCTGACTCCTCTGAACTCCCAAGAGCTCTTCCCCACTCCAGCTTTGGCAAGCAAGGAAACTGGCCGATAACAGGGAGCCACTCCCCAGCACTTTCCAAAAAACCCCAATTTCTGTTCTCACACATGAGGGGAGGATTACAAGATGAGGAATGTACGAGACACTTGGTACACTAGGTGGGTTCTGTTATTGTTTCTTGATGTGACAGTAGGGCTATACCCGGGGCTGCCTGGCTCAGGTTGGCACTGCCAGCAATCAGCCGCCGTCCTCCATCTGCAGGCTCAGGGACCTTCATTTTGTCTCTAAAATGTTGGGATAATCAAGGTTAAAACTGGAGCTTCTCAGGAGGCTGAGGCAGGGGGATCACTTGAGCTCGAGAGTCAGAGACCAGCTTGGGCAACACTTGAGAGTGCCTCAAAAAAGAAAAAAAAAGGGCTGCTGGCAAGGAGGATCGCTGGGGGACTCCGGTGTCATACAAATTTAGTTATACACTTGTAAGTCTGTGAATTACAAAGCTCTGTAAGAAAGATTCTTATCCAAGGGGAGAGGAGGATGTCAAAAAAGAGAACCCAGCACACCGAGGGTGGAAAGGTAAATTAGTGTAGCCATTGTGGAAGACTGCATGGCGGCTCCACACAAAGCTACGCAGGACTTCCATGTGATCCAGCTGACCCTTTATGAGCAGACACCCAGAGGAAATGGAATCAAGTCTTTCCAAGAGGTGTTTCGCACACCGACTGCAGCATCATTCTCAGCAGCCCAGCTGTGGAGTCGACCCACATGGTCCTCAGTGGAGGGATGGACGGATGGATGAAATGTGGTTTAACATGTGGTGGGACACTAATTGGCCCAAGTAAGGGCGGGTCCTGTCACTGGTGACAACATGGGTGGCCCTGGAGGATATTAGTCTAAGGGACATAAGCAAGGCACAGAGGGCAAACACTGTATCATCTTGCTTAGACACCAGATCTAAAAAGTTGCACTCACAGAGCAGAGAGGAGGAAGATGTTTACCAGAGGCTGGAAGATGCTGGTCAGAGAGTGCAAGTCTCAGTCAGGGGTAACTTTTAGAGATCGATTTGTACACCATGGTGACTGTGATTATATAACAGTGTATGATACACTTGAAAACTGCTAATTTTTTTTTTTTTTGCAGTACTAGGGATTGAACCCAGGGACATTCTATCTCTGAGCTACACCCCCAGTCCTATTTTTTATTCTTTATTCTGAAACAGGATCTCACTAAGTTTTGGAGGGCTTCACTAAGTAGCTGAGGCTGGCTACAAACTTTCGATCCTCTTGTCTCAAACTCCCAAGTACTGGGATTACAAGGGTGTTCTACCACGCCCTACTAAAAGTAGATTTTAAATATTTTTACCATCAAAGAAGACTAAGTAAGCTGGGCATGGTGGATCACACCTGTAATCCCAGTACTTGGGAAGCTGAGATAGGAGGATCAGAGGTTCATGGCCAGCCTCAGCAACCTTGTGAGGCCTTCCACAATTTAGTGACACCCTGTTTCAAAATAAAAAAATAAAATAGGCCTGGGGTGTAGTTCAGGGGTAGAATGCCTCTGGATTCAATCTCTAGTACTCCCCTTCCCATGACACACAAAAGGCTAAGTTTATGAGGTAATACATATGTTAACTAGCCTGCTTAATTTCATAGTTCACTACAAGTTTATACAATTTTTGATTTGCCAATTTAAAAAGTTAGGGGTATTAGGGGTTGTGGTTGCAGCTAAATGGCAGAGTTATTGCCTAGCATAGGCAAGGGGTGTGTGTGTGTGTGTGTGTGTGTGTGTGTGTGTGCACATGCATGTGTGTATGTATGTATTTATTTTTGGTACTGGGGATTGTACCCAGGGGTGTTTTACTCCTGAGCTATACTCCCAGTACTTTTTACTTTTTATTTTGAAACAGGGCCTCCCTAAATTACTGAGGTTGGCCTCGAACCTGAGATCCTTGTATCTCAGTCTCCCAAGTATTGGTATTACAGGTGTGAGCAGCACTGCCAACACCACACCTGCAGGACACCTGGCTAAAAAGTATAAATTTTGAGTGCAAAATGTGTAACAAGCCGTTACAAGTATATGTTGCGAATGGATGGCTAAGTAACATTTCCATGAGC
This sequence comes from Graphiurus murinus, assembly GCA_004027655.1. Lineage (NCBI taxonomy): Eukaryota > Metazoa > Chordata > Mammalia > Rodentia > Gliridae > Graphiurus > Graphiurus murinus. Next base: position 9,219 of record PVLC010046164.1, on the reverse strand, counting down.
TCATGAAGTTACATTTAAAATCTACTTTTAGGCCGGGGGTGGTGGCCCATGCTTGCAATCCCAGCATTTGGGAGGCTGAAACTGGAGGATGCGGGTTTGCGGCCAGCCTCAGCTGCTTAGCAAGGCCCTCTGCAATTTAGTGAAACCCTGTTTCAAAATAAAGAATAAAAAACAGGGCTGGGGCTGTAGCTTGGAGGTAGAATGCCCCCAGGTTCCATCCCTAGTACCGCAAAAACAACAACAACAACAAAAAAAAAAAAACAAAAAAAAACTACCCTTAGGAATTTTAAAGCCCACATACGTTATTTCTAATGATGGCAATCATGCTTTGCCACCATACTCCAGGATTTATTCGTCCTGTCCAACTGAAACTTTGATCACTTTGCCAATGTTGGGAGAGTGTAGATTAGTTCTGCTCTCTCACACCCTTCCTTTAAGGTGATGATGAATACATGGTCACTTTTCAGTACCACATTGAAAGCTTTAGCCTAAACATAAAGCACAGTTTTTTGGGAAGACTCTCAAGATGAGGAACTATAGCCGGGCATGGTGGCGCATGCTTGTATTCCCAGTACTTGGGAGGCTGAAACAGGAGGACTGCAGGTTTGAGGACAGCCTTAGCAAGTAGTAAGACTCTCATCATCCAGCAAGACTCTGTTTCAAAATAAAAATAAAATAGGGCTGGGTGTGTAGCTCAGAGGTGGAATGCCCGTTCAATTCCCACTACCACCAAAAAAAAACCAAAGCAAAAACCAAAAACCAAAAACCAAACAAAAAAACCCCTATACATCTGGAAGCTCAATCCAGTGACGGATCATGCTTGTGTTTAAAGTCTTCCTGAAGCCAGGCATAGTGGCAGACACTTGTAATCCCAGTACTAGGAAGGCTGAGACAGGAGGATCACAGGTTCGAAGCCAGCCTGGGCAATTTAGTGAGGCCCTCGAAATTTAGTGAGGTCTTGTTTCCAGATAAGAAATAAAATTGGGCTGGGGCCGGGCGTGGTAGTGCACACTTGTAATCCCAGTACTTGGGAGGCTGAGACAAAAGGATTCGGGTTCGAGGCTAGCTTCAGCTACTTAGTGAGGCCCTCCGCAACTTAGTAAAACTGTTTCAGAATATATAAGAATAAAAAATAGGACTGGGGGTGTAGCTCTGAGGTAGAATGCCTGTGGGTTCAATCCCTAGTACCGCAAAGAAAAAAAAAATCGGGCTGGGGGTGTAGATAAGAGGTAGAATGCCCTGGGTTCAATCCTCTGTGACACACACACACACACACACACACACACACACACACACACACACTCACTCACACAAGTCTTCCTGATCTCTACCCCCATCATGCCAACTCTGTGATTGTTGCTCAAGTAAATGAGAGGGCTGACCCACACCCGCTGGCAGTGGCTGGCTTCCACAGCCCCCATAACCCAGGCTGTCTTCTTGGGTGGGTGCCTGTTTCCTTCATGCTTCTTACTAAAGGTCAAAGATGTCCCTTCAAATTCATATGCTAAGTCCTAACCCAGGGAACCTCAGAAGGTGACTGAGAATGTATCTGGAGAAAGGATCTCTAAGGAGGTAATTAAGTTAAAATGAGGTTATTAGCATGAGCCTTAATCCAAAGTGACTGGTGTCCCTAAGGAGGGGATTAGAACGCACACAGCAGAGGGAAGCCAGTGTGGTGTGAGGGGATGACCTGACAAGCCAAGGGGCGGGGCCTCAGGAAAGCCCAGGCTGGCCTGTCCTTGACCTTGAGCCTCCCTAACTGAGGGAATACATTTCTGCTAGGTAAGTCATCTAGTCTGTGGTACCTTGTTACAGCAGCCCTAGAAAACTAAGTGACCTGTCCTGACTTTTAACCAAAGAGGGTGTTAATGTTCTGATCTGGAATGTTCTCCCCAAAGCCCATGTGTTGAAATCATGGTCCTCAAAGCAGAGGTGGGGCTTTTAGTCAATGACTGGATCATGAGGGCTCTGGGCTCATCAGTGGATGAGGATTTGATGGATTTGCCCAGTGATAGCTGCATGGGCTACAGGGAGGTAGAACCTGGCTGGAGGAAGTAGTAGGTCACCGGGGGTGTGCCCTAGAGGGGTTTATCTTGCCCCCAACCCCCCTCTCTCTGCTTCCTGACTGCTGTGAGCTGAGCAGTTTTCCTCCACCATACCATGCTGCCACGAAGTTGAAGTTCCTGCCTTGGAGTCAGTCAGTCATGGACTGAACCTGTAAAACCATGAGTCAAATAAACCTTTCCTCTTTTTTTTTTCAGTACTGGGGATTGAACCCAGGGGCACTTTACCTCTGAGCTATACCCCCAGCCCTTTTTTTTTTTTAATTCTTTATTTTGAAACAGGGTCTCACTAAGTTGTGGAATGACTTACTAGGTAGCTGAGGCTGGCCGAGAACCCGGATCCTCCGGTCTCAGGCTTCCAAATGCTGGGATTACAAGCATGCGCCACCACGCCTGGCCCCCAGCCCTATTTTTAATTATTTATTTTGAAAGAGAGTCTCAATAAGTTGCAGAGGGCCTCACTAAGTAGATGAGGCTGGCTGAGAACCTGAGATCCTCCTGTCTCAGCCTCCCACATACTGGGATTACAAGCGTGCGCCACCATTCCTGGCCAAACTTTTCCTCTTCTAAGTTGATCTTGTCAGGTATTTTGGTCACAGTGCCACAAAGCTGGGTAACACAGAGGGACTAAACAGGTATTTGATTTGAGCAGAAGTCAGTACATTTTCCCACATAGGGAAATTTAATAACTTTTTTTTTTTTTTAAACACTGCAAAAATTATTATAATGCCAGGACAACAACAAATCACAAGAACACAATCCTGACCAGGCTCTCTCCACTGTAACTACAGAGCAATGTGGCAGGTCTACCCAGACAGGCCCACACAGCACAGCAGGCCTTCAATATATCCTTCATAGTTGTCCTTCAACAGGAAGGTACACGAAGATATGGCCGGCTAGGTGCAGTGGAGCAGGCCTGTAATCTCAGCTACTCAGGAGGCTGAGGCAGGAGGACTGCAAGTTTAAGGCCAGCCAGACCCTTTTTCAAAATAAAATAAAAAGGGGTAGGGATGTAGCTCAGTGGCAGAGCACTGCTGGGCTCAATCCCTAGTACCAAATAAATAAATAAATAAAACCATGGCAATGCTCAACTCAGACCACAGGCCTAGCGTGCAGTGACAGTCCCTGGCTGTCTCCACTAACAAAGCCCTGGCACAACCTAAGGGACAGAAGAGGTCCTTCTGGAAGGATCTGGCATCTTGAAGAGGACAGACATTCTCATGAGATTCTGATTCAATTGTTTTAAGGGAAGACACAGATCCTGATAACAGTTCATAGCTCCTCAGGGACAGAAGAAAACTGTTAATGTGAAGAGGCAGCACCTTAACAAAACCTGGGCACACAGGGGTATGCATGCATCCCTCCCGTGCCCCATGGGTCACATACCTGGGTCCTCGCTGAGCTGGCCTGCTGGTCTGTTCAGGAGCCCCAGGCCCTGCATCAGGGCCACAGGCTGGGTATCCTGACTCTTTGCCAGGTCACTCTGGGGTTCCACTGGTAGCCGTTCCTGCTCCTGGTCCACAGTGCCATCCCCATCATCAATCACTACAGGATCTTCACAGTGCTTGAGCTGCAGTTCCAGAGAGAGCATTTCAGGGTGCTGGCAGGGTCAGGCCGGGAGCCATGCAAAGGATAGGTGGACCCCCTCTCTCCCTGGGGTGTTATCAACTCCACAGCTGAGCACCAAAGATTCAACCTGAGCTCTGACAGGACCACACAAGGGGATGATGTGATCGTGCCCAAATCAGAAACTGTAGAGCATGAATCCTGCTTTCCTAGGAAACACAGCCCTAGTCAGGGGCTATCAAAGCAGGGGCTATCAGTCTAGTGGCTCTAGACTGAATCCCTCATCCCTGGCCAGGGGATGCAGGGCCCCTCCAAAGTGTGTGAGAAAAGGGCTGCTGGGCTCTCCCTTCCCTGGCCCGGCCCTCTGCTCACCCACTGCCAGGGTCTCCCGGGCTCCCGTTCCAGAGCCTCCACGGCGGCCACCGCCTGCTCCCCGCTCTCGGGCTCCTGGGCCCGCACCCAGCTCTGGATCTCTCGAGGCAGGATGGCCAGGAACTGCTCCAGCACCAGCAGCTCCAGAATCTGCTCCTTGGTGTGCCTCTCCAGCCGCAGCCAGCCCCGGCACAGGTCCCATAGCCGGTGCAGGGCTTCCCGGGGGCCCGCAGCCTCCTGGTAGCGGAATCGTCGGAAGAGGCGCCGGGAGGACTCGGGGCTGGGGGGCTCCCCCTGGGGGCCAGAGTTCTCTCCAGGAGGGCTCCGCATTTTTCTGGGCTCCTCGCTTTCCTTGGGAGCCAAGACTCGGGGGCACAGGGCTGTGGGCATGATGGGATTTGATGGGGGTCAGCAGCAGAAGACGACCCTATTTCCAAACAGAAATCACTGGCTTTAATGCTCTGGTCTCCTGCAGTTGTTTCTAGGGGGTAGTAACAGGGAATCTGACAAAGCCCACAGAGACCAGCCCTTCAGAGAAACTCTGGGAAAGGTAAGGAGTATGTGTGGCTGGTCCTCATGTATGGGGACAGAAGGAAAGACAATCTCTCCCATCAGTATCAGTCTGTGTATATTCCCCCCAAACAGGCAAAAGTGAATAAGGCAGGAAGTCTGGGGGGAAAGCGGTGGCATTCCAACAGCACACTGGCATTTCCAGATCCCAGAAGACCAACAGGCCACAGGCAGGGGAGAGCTGATATCAAGGGTCCTGGGTACCTTTGGTGGCCAGGCCCTCCTGGAGAGGACCTGAGACAGATGGGTGTGCCAAGCAGGCCTCTATCTTGAAGCTCTGGGGTTGAAGCAGTCCTTGCTCTTGAGGCCTTTACAAAACGAGCTGGAAAAACAAGGAGACATGCATGGGAAGAACATTCGAAGCACATCCAGGGTGGGAAATCCATTCCGCTGGTGGTGGAGGGCTGACCAGCTCTGCCAGGTACTGAACAGACAAGAGCCAGGTAGCTCTGCCCAGCGGCACCTGTACAGGAAGGCAGGGAATAAAGCACAGGCCAGAAGACACCTCGGCAGAGATGTGGAATGTCACAAGAGGAAGCTACATGCCTTTACCAGACAGAAACAGAACTGTATTTTAAAATATTAGTGTACTCAGACAAGTTTTCCTAACTTAGTGAAACATATCTAAAGGTACCCTGACTCCCCCCACCCCCATATCCACCCTGGGTCTTTATGTTGTCCTCTTCAAACCATACCCAAGGCACAGGGACATAATTACTCCAAGGCCCTCCCTGGGTCAAGACAGAAGAGGAGAGCATTCGTGGCATAGACCTTACCCCTGCAGGAACCCCTGGACACCACAGGTCACTACATCCCCATGTGGGCCAAGGGGTGCCCAAGCCTCTGAGACTGTTGACAACTCAGTATCACTTACAAGGCAACAGTAGAGACCAGTGGCTGCTGTACCTGGCTGGTGGGCACTGGTCCAGCTTGGGACACAGGGCTAGTGAAAGGGCAGATGGGGACACACACAGCTTCTTCCCTTGCCCTCAGGCCACTGAGCCCCAGGCATGGCCAATGGCCCTCCATACCTGATCTGTAGGAGATCCCCCAGCACAGGAGCACCTTAACCTTGGACAGTTCACAAAGTGGGTGCAGGCCTGGTTCCCATTATGCAAGGAGACAAACGATGCTTTAAAAGCAACAACGCAACTGAGCGCACCAGGAGCCCCCTCTCTGGACTTCTTTGCTTTCCAAAACACAGACATACGGCATGAGGGGCATGAGGGACTCGGACGGCAGGGCTTGGCCAGACCCTGACAGCTGTCCCCACCGCCGGGGTCTGTGGCACCTCTGCTCCTTCATCACGGGCCTCTTCTGCACCCTACCCTCTCCTCACCTGCCCCTCGGGCCTCCCATCTCCCTCCTGGGCGGCGGGCACAGGCCCACAGCTGGAGCACCCTGTGCCCCGCCCTCAGCATCAGTTTCTACTGTGGGACCGCTCCCTCCGACCCTCTCCGACCGGCAGCCTCTTCCTCTTTTGTCACTCCAGCACCTGGCGCGTAGGAGGCTCGCGAGCTGACGCCGGATGAATGAACTAACGATAGTTAGCCCGGGAGGGTTCCGCAGGGGCGGGGCTTGTTTAATGCTGTTCTTGGAGGAGGGACAGAGCGGGATCGGCAGAAAGGAAGGAGGAGGGCATTTTAGGCCTGGGAAACCGGGGTCTCTTACGCGCCTCCAGCTTGCAGCTCCGGCTCCTCACCTCGCAGCCGGGGCTCCAGGGCAGCAGCTCTGTGTCCTCCCAGCCTGGGCTCCCGGGTGTCCTGCCGAGGCGGGCTCTGTGCATGGGCCCGATCCCGTTCCTGGTCCGTCCAGACTCAGTCTCAGAATCATCCAGGAACCACGGCTCGGCTGGGAGCAAATGGGAACGCCTGGAAGATGATCGCGCGGCCTCACTTGCCGGAAGAGTGCGGGCGCGGGCACGGGCCGAGCCGGGCCGCACTCCCGCGCAGCGGTCCCGCTGGCGGCAGCTCAGGCCCCGCCACCGCCAAAGGAAAGGCCGAGCCCTCCGGCTCCCTCCCCTGGGACACTTCCTGCTCCGCTCTAGGACCGAGGAGGTCTCCGCATCTCAGTGGTTCGCTCCCCCGCCCCACGGCCGAGGTGTGCGCGGGGGGTGACATCCGACACCCCCGGCCCAGCCCGGCCCGCGCGCCCCGCCCCGCCCTGCTCAGCGCGCGCCCCGGCCCGGGCGCTCGGCTGGCTCTGAGGATCCCCTGGGCGGCGCGGGGCGCGCCGAGGCCAGCGCGGGGCCGGGGGCGGGCGGGCAGAGGGTCCGCGCCGATCCGCCCCGCCCGGCTCGGTGCGCGTTTGGCTGGGGCGCTGGTGTGTCTCGGTGACTTCCCCCCGGGCGCGCTCGGGGTGCGCTAAGGCTTGTACCCGGCCGGGGACGCCTCGGGCAGGGGACCAGCGCCAGTGCGTCCTACGTCTGGTGGCCACCAGTTCCGAAGGCCAGCCTGGGGGCTCTTCCCCGATCTCCCACGGGGGCATGTGGACGCCGGAAAGGGCCGACCTGGCAGCGCTGCCCGAACGCCAGAATTGGGGCAAGGGGTTTGAGACGCTCCACCGGCCGCTGGTTTGGGAATTCCTCTTTGACCACCCTAGTCCGTGCCTGGCAGGCCCAACCACCTTCTAGCCCAAACCCCGCATCAAAGCCGGACCAAGGCGAGGAGGGCTGGATAAACCCAGGCCCCCTCCTGGCTTCGTCCGCTGTGCCACGCCGGAGGCAGCAGCCTGCGCCTTCTAGGCTGGAGCGGATTCGTGCATTTTCAGTTTAAGAATGGCTACGCACACCACGGCTCTGGCGAGCATCGGGATGCTCCTGGGGAGTGCGCTGTGGAACCGCGGAGAATTCGACTCTGAGCGGGACCAGGGTTCTCTTTGTTGGCCTGTAAGTGAAGGTACCTAGCGTTGGCACAGCAGAGGGAGTACTACTGACCTCAGCCCTGGAGCAGGAAGGACAAGCAGCATTAGCTGCTTGCTTTCTACTCTAGACTGAATATTATCCACATTCTCAGACGGGTCTTCCCCAAGTCATCCTTAATTTTTCAGGCTCCAGAGTTGGGGAGAAAGTGTGTTTCCAATTCCCAGCAGTTCTCATTTCCCTGCCCCTTCTCTGTCCAGCAATGGAGTTGGACTCTCCCAGGAAAGAAAGGGCAGAGAAAATTATGCCTACAGGGCTCCTGTTTTCAAGGGCACAGGAAAGAAGGGGAATTCTCCAAAGAAAGTGTGGCCTGGCTGAGTCGGAGAGGAGAAGGCGGTGGGGTGAGGCACCTTTCCATTGCCTTGGGCTAGCTGCCTTCCTCTGGTCCTTCCACACACAGCCTATTGTGGTCACATGCCCAGGTTCTGTTGTAGCCCGAGATGGACCAAGGAAAGCATCGAATAGTGATCCCCCCACACCCAGGAAGGGAGAGGAGGAGCAGCTACCCACCCGGAGGCAGAGGGAAGTGTAGGTGCTGCAACCCTGGAATCTGAGAGGCAGAAGAGGGAGGAGGCCTTGTTGGAGGCGGCTGCTGCGGCTTCGGCTTCGGGTCCGTGGTGCCACAAGCCCTGCTATGGTATTTGGTGATGGGCCCGACAGCCACATAGAGGAGCGCCTGGGCTAGAGCACTTTGGCAGAGAGGAGGGATGTAAAGGAGACAGCCCAGCGAAGAAAAACGGCAGCGCCCCGGAGCTTCACCTACCACTGAAAGGAAGAAATTATAGTGCTTGGCCAGGAGGAGGGAGGGGGCTAGATGGGAGAGCTGCTTTTAAACCCTGAGGGAGATCTGTGGGACTGGCCTTGATAATCTGTGGCAGGCTTCCTAACACTACAACAAGAAGCAGGACATGGTAGTTAATTTTATATGTCAGCCTGGCTGAGCTAGGTACCTGGTTTTCTTTAAACACCAGTCTAGATGTTCTTGTGGAGGTGTTTTTAAAGTGTGATTAGCATTTATTTATATTTTGTGTGTGTCAGGGATTGAGTCCAGGGGCATTCTACCTCTGAGCTATACCCTCAGCCCTATTTTATTTTTTATTTTGAAACAAGGTCTTGCTAAGTTGCTGAGTCTATCCTGGAACCTGTTTCAGCCTCCCAAGTACTGGGATTACAGGCATGTGCCACTATACCTGGCTGCAATTAGCATTTATTTATTTTGGGGGCATACTGGGGATTGACCCAGAGGCTTTCTTTTTTTTTTTTTTTGTGGTACTGGGGACTGAACCCAGGGGCATTCTACCTCTGAGCTCTACCCCCATACCCCCAGCCCTAATTTTTATTTTTTATTTTGAAACAAGGTCTCACTAAATTGCAGAAGGCCTCACTAAGTAGCTGAGGCTGGCCTCGGATCTGTGATTCTCTTGTCTTAGCCTCCCAAGTACTGGGATTACAAGCATGTGCCACCATGCCCGACGACCTAGGGGCTTTCTACTACTGAGCTATAACCCCAATCCTATTTTTTTTTTTTTTTTTTTTTGCGGTACTGGGGATTGAACTCAGAGGCATTCTACCTCCGAGCTATACCCCCAGCCCTATTTTTTATTCTTTATTTTGAAACCGAGTCTCACTAAGTTGCGGAGTGCCTCACTAGGTAGCTGAGGCTGACCGCGAACCCGGATCCTCCGGGGTCTCAGCCTCCCGAATGCTGGGATTACAAGCGTGCGCCAC
>PVLC010046163.1:0-11520 GCA_004027655.1 Graphiurus murinus | reverse complement strand
TTTTTTTTTTTTTCTTTTTTTTGCGGTACTGGGGATTGAACTCAGCGACATTCTACCTCTGAGCTATACCCCCAGCCCTAGTTTTTATTCTTTATTTTGAAACCGACTCTCACTAAGTTGCGGAGTGCCTCACTAGGTAGCTGAGGCTGGCCGCGAACCTGGATCCTCTGGTCTCAGCCTCCCGAATGCTGGGAATACAAGATTGCGCCACCACGCCCAGCTCCAATATGTGTTTCTTATAGCCTTTTTGTGACTTTGTGTCTGGCATTTGTGTGTGTGTGTGTGTGTGTTACTGGGGATTGAACCCAGGGACATTCTACCTCCCCCCAGCCCTATTTTTTTATTCTTTATTTTGAAACAGGGTCTCACTAATTTGCAGAGAGCCTCACTAAGTAGCTGAGGCTGACCATGAACCTGTAATCCTCCTGTCTCAGCCTCCCAAGTACTGGGATTACAAGCGTGTACTATCACGCCCGGCCCCATTAGTAGCCATTTAAATGAGATATTTATGGTAAAAGGTACATCAGAGCCAGGCTTGGTGGTGCACATTACTTGGAGGCTGAGACCGGAGGATCACAGGTTCAAGGTCAGCCTGAGCAATTTAGTAAGACTCAGCAACCTGATAAGACTCTATTTCAAAACAAAAAATAAAAAGAGTGTGGTTTAGCTGGGAGGTGGATTGCTCCTGGATTCAATCCCCAGTAACACCCCCTACACACACACACACACACACACACACACACACACAATGTACCTCAGTGATTGTGATCACAATTCACTTACAGAGGGAATATATATTGGTACTGGGGATTGGACCCAGGTTTGGGCTATATCCTCAGTCCCCCTCCCCACCTTTTTTTGTCGTACTGTTGAAACAAGGGAACTGCAGCAGTCCTCCTGTCTCAGGCTCCCAAGTACTGGGATAAAAGGCGTGCCTCACCACATCTAGCTTACACCTAGGGAATAGTGAGGGGCAGGAATTGGTTTTGGATTTGCTATTGGGGGAGGAGCAGGGAATGGGGTTTGGTTAGGGGGTGTCTGAAGTAGTTGTATGGGCAATGCTGGATCCAACTCATTGTTTAGGTTACAGCTTAGAGGCCGTTTCTTCTGGTAAACCTTTCTTCCCTGACCCCCACCTACTTCTCAGCCTATGTCAGGATCCCTAATGTGGTCCCTAGAGATTTCTTTCTTTACTGGTCTTTATTATCCTTGTAGGCACTTAATGCAGTGCTTTGAATGGTGTATTTTTATTTTTTTGCTTATGTATTTATTTTTTTGGTACTGGGGATTGAACCCAGGGGCATTCTGCTTTTGAACTATACCCCTAGTCCTATTTTTTTTATTCTTTATTTTGAAACAGGGTCTCACTAAGTTGTGGAGGGCCTCACTAAGTAGCTGAGGCCAGCCTCGAACCTGGGGTCCTCCTGTTTCAGTCGCCCAAGTACTGGGATTACAAGCATACGCCACCATGCCCGGGTAATGGGACAGATTATTAATGAGGGAATAGGGAAAGGATACTATTTTGGTGTGTACCCCCACACCCGGCTTAGACTTTTTTTTTTTTTTTTTTTTTGCAGTACTGGGGATTGAACTCACGGGCATTCTACCTCCAAGCTACACCCCCAGCCCTATTTTTTATTTTGAATGCCTCACTAGGTAGCCGAGGCTGGCCGCGAACCCGGATCCTCCAGTCTCAGCCTCCCAAATGCTGGGATTACAAGCATGTGCCACCACACCCAGCTCCAGTTTAGACGTTTTTAATAAATATTTGTTGATGGTGTTCCCTCAGACTTTCCTCTAAAGATTTAAAATTCAAGATTTAGCCGGGCGTGGTGGCGCACGCTTGTAATCCCAGCATTCGGGAGGCTGAGACCGGAGGATCTGGGTTTGCGGCCAGCCTCAGCTACCTAGTGAGGCACTCTGCAACTTAGTGAGACTTGGTTTCAAAATAAAGACTAAAAAATAGGGCTTGGGGTTATAGCTCAGAGGTAGAACGCCCCTGAGTTCAATTCCCAGTACCGCAAAATAAATAAATAAATAAATAAATAAAATAAAATTCAAGATTTAGTGCCTAGTATTTTACACCTACCCAATCTGTTTTTTTCTGGTGTTGGGGGTTGAATCCAGGGGCATTCTACCTCCAAGCTACACCCCCCCAGGACTATTTTATTTTTCATTTGGAAACAGGGTCTTAATAAGTTGCTGAAAGCCTCAATAAGTTAGTTGCTGAGGCTGACTTTGAACCTGTGATCCTCCTGTCCCAGCCTCTCAAGTACTAGGATTATAGGTGTGCAACACCACGCCCGGCCACCCTTCAAGTTTTAACCTGGCCTTAAACTTCCTAGTGTGATAGTTAAAAAACGTGTGCCTTGGAATTAAGAGATCCTGCCTTGCTGCGTGTGTTGGCATACACCTGTAATCCCAGGACTTGGGAGGCCAAGACAGGAGGTTACAGGTTTGAGAGTAGCCTCAGCAACATAGCAAGACCCAGTTTCCAAACAAAAAATGAAAAGGACTGGAGTTGTAGCTTGTAGGTAGAATGCCCCCGGGGTTCAATCCCCAGTAATCTGCTCCGCCCTCCCCCCCAACACACAAAAAAAGAGAGAGCTCCTGCCTTTGCAATTTAGTAGTTGTGTGATTGTGGGCAAATTAATTACTTTCTCTGAGCATCATTTCCTCATCCATAAAATGAGGGCAGTAGTACTTACCTACAATGTTATTATGAAGATTAAATAAGAAAATGTATGTGAAATACTTAGTAGCACAGTGGCTGATACAGTGAAAGGTCAATTAATGTTAAGTTTTAATGTATAGTCTAGTTAGTTATGATTCTCTTAGTAATATAAAACTTTTTCATTTAAGAAGTTCTGTTGTATGCCGGGCGTGGTGGCGCACGCTTGTAATCCCAGCATTCGGGAGGCTGAGACCGGAGGATCCGGGTTCTCGGCCAGCCTCAGCTACCTAGTGAGGCACACTGCAACTTGGTGAGACTCGGTTTCAAAATAAAGAATAAAAAATAGGGCTGGGGGTGTAGCTTGGAGGTAGAATGCCCCTGAGTTCAATCCCTAGTACCGCAAAAAAAAAAAAAAAAAAAAGTTCTGTTGTCATAGAGAATGTTAGGGACTTAGGGGGTGAGACCTAACATCATTTTTTCATTTTATAATAAGAGTTTTGTCAGCCGGGTGTAGTGGCGCATGCTTGTAATCCCAGCATTTGGGAGGCTGAGACCGGAAACAGGAGGATCCCAGGTTTGAGGCTGGCCTCAGCTACCTAGTGAGGCACTCCACAACTTAGTGAGACCCTGTTTCCAAATAAAGAATATTTTGTTGTTGTTGTTGTTTTGTTTTTGCGATACTGGGGATGGAACTCGGGCATTCTACCTCTGAGCTACACCCCTAGCCCTATTTTTTATTCTTTATTCTTTATTTTCCATTGCATTCCATAATGTAGCTTCTAGTATTTCATAAGTCACTACATATCTACTCTCTTCCTCACTTTCTCTTCTTGAGAGGCTGGATATATGCCACTTGGTTCATCTAAAGTAGTTCTGTGGATCCTTTCCTTCCTGTTATTTTGATTGTGTCAGTTTCTTAGAGTTTTTTTCTTTCTCAACAAAAATGTAATCTGTAGTTGAAGGCCTACTTCAGGAAGTGTTGACTCTTCTAGTCCAATCAGTGCTAGTAGTGCTTATGTTGTACGGAGGCTTAGATAAAGTTAGTTAAGTATAACAAAAGAGTATGCTGTCAAGGAACATCTTGAAAATAAGTTGACAGGGACCATTCATATTATTTGAATTGAATGATAATGACTTTAAGTACATTATACAATCTAACAGGAAGAATATAATATAAAGAATCAGGAATTTTTGTAGAGGTACTGTGTATTGAAGAATTGATAATTCTGGGCCAAGAGGATTGAAAAAAGGCTGACCAGGTAGAAGTAGCAGCATAGGTAAAGATAATGGAGTTGGAGATCTTCAGGGAGTTCTGGATTCATGTCACCTGTACTTGACCTTTTGTTATTTTTATTGGTACTGGGAATTAAACTGGGGGGGGGGCATTCTATTTCTGAGGTACACTCTCAGCCACTTTTATTTTCTATTTTGAAACAGTCTCACTAAGTTGTGGAAAGCCTCACTAAGTTGTTGGTGAACCTATCTTGGCCTCCCAAGTATTGGCCCCCTGTTGTTTCAGGTTTCTTCTTAAAGAATGTGCAGTAGAAATGCTAGAATTTTAGAGTGGGAGACTGATGGGGATTGACTTACTAGTAAGGAAGCTCTTAGGATAACCTAGGTGTGAGCTGATGAAGACCTGGGCTGAGTTGATCTGGATACTTTATGAGAAATAAATGAGAGGACTTCATCATAAAGGTGATGAAGTTATGAATGAAAAGAGAGTCTTCTCTCCAGTCTTGGAGCCACTACATTCTAGTTTATACCATATATTGGCCTCTTAATAGTCTTGTAGCCTCTTCACATTTCTGGGTTTAACATTATTTTTTTATTTTTGTGGCACTGGGGATTGAACCAATTAATTCTACCTCTGAGCTACACCTCCAGCTCTGTTTTATTTTATTTTTTTATTTTTTTGCGGTACTGAGGATTGAACTCAGGGGCATTCTATCTCCGAGCTATACCCCCAGCCCTATTTTTTATTCTTTATTTTGAAACCGGGTCTCATTAAGTTGCGGAATGCCTCACTAGGTAGCTGAGGCTGGCTGCGAACCCGGATCCTCCGGTCTCAGCCTCCAGAATGCTGGGATTACAAGCGTGCGCCACCACGCCCGGCTCTCCAGCTCTGTTTTATTTTTTATTTTGAGACAGGGTCTTACTAAGTTGTGGAGGGCCAAACTAAATTGCTAAGACTGGCTCAAACCTGCAATTCCCCTTTCTTAAGTACTGGGATTATAAGTGTGTGCCACCATGCCCAGCTTAGGTTTAATATTTGAAGACTAACAATTCTGTTATGTTGACCACTTTAGTTGAAGTTTTCATTGCATCCTGTCTTCGTTGGTCTTCGCCATCTAGATGCCTTTTTTACTTTGTTTTACTCCCCCCCCCCACCGGTCTCTCTAAAACACACCTCTAATATGACACTCCCATTTGAAAAACCTGTAATTTTCTCAAGTCTGAGTAAATGCTGGTTGGCTGTTTAAGATTGCCCATTAATGATCAGGCTTCAAACTATCTTACCACTTTTTTCTCTACTGCTTTCTCTATTAAGCTTGGGCATGGTGTTAAATACCTGTAATCCGGGTACTTCGAAGGCTGAGCCCAGGATCATAGGCCAGCATGTGTTAAATTAGTGAGACCTTGAACCAGGCGTGGTGGTGCGTGCTTGTAATTCCAGCACTTGGGAGGCTGAGACTGGAGGGATCCGGGTTCACAGCCTGCCTCATCTACCTAGTGAGGCACTCTGCAACTTAGTGAGACCGTGTTTCAAAATAAAGAATAAAAAATAGGGCTGGGGGTATAGTTCCGAGGTAGACTGCCCCTGAGTTCAATCCCCAGTACTGCACACACACACAAAAAATAAATTAGTGAGACCTGTTTACAAATAAAAAATAAAATAGGTCTGGAGGTGTACCTCAGAGGTAGAATGCCTCTGGATTCAATCCCCAGTACCATTTAAAAGGAGTGCTTTTCATATATATATATATATATATATATATAATTTATTTTTTTATTATTATTATTATTATCTTTGCGGTCCTGGGGATTGAACCTGGGACATTCTACCTCTGAGCTACACCCTCAGCCCTATTTTTTATTCTTTATTTTGAAACAGGATCTCACTAAGTTGCGGAGTACCTCACTAGATAGCTGAGGCTGGCTGCGAACCCGGATCCTCTGGTCTCAGCTTCCCAAATGCTGAAATTACAAATGTGTACCACCATGCCTGGCCTCAGTCCTATGTTTTATTCTTTATTTGGAAACAGGGTCTCATTAAACTGAGGCTGCTGCGAACCTGGATCCCCAGGTCTCTGCCTCCCCAAGTACTGGGATTACAAGTGTGTGCCACCATGCCCAGAGAGTGCTTTATATTTTAAGAAAATTGTTAATTCACTCATTTATTTTTATGATACTGGGATTTGAACCCAGGAGCATTCTACCTCCGAGCTACACCCCCAGCCCTGTTTTATTTCATTTTGAAACAAGGTCTCACAAAATTGTGGACCACCTAAGTTGCTGAGGCTGGCCAAGAACCAGTGATCCTCCTGCTCAGTCTCCCAAGTACTAGGATTACAAGCCTGCACCACCACGCCCGGCTTTGTTTATTTTAACCCTCCATATATTCTATGTTGTAGCTTTGCCTTTGCTCATGCCATTTCCTCTCACTAAAGGGCCACATTATCATTCTCTTGTCCTAGTCATTTTACATAATGAATTTTAAACTAATTTCAAGTCTAAGGTGAAATTTTGACATCTTCATGGACTCTTACTAACTGCCCTTTCTCCTCTTTCTTTTTACTCCTTCCTTTATGCAGAGTAATGAAGTGTAATGATGAGGAAGAGGTTAGTGGAAGCCATATTCAAAGTGTAAATTTCTCTTCCTCATCTGATTTTGCTGTTTTCAGTATAAGTGTCCATGTTGTAGTACTTGCCTTGTCAGCCAGCTAGATGACCTTAACCTTTCCCTTTGGGTCTCTGCAGCCTAACATTTTCATGGGCATGTGTGCATGTTATCTGTATTTCTAGCCAGTGGTTCTTAATTGGGAGGTGTGATTTTGCTTTACCAGCTTGTGGGGCATTTGACACATGTCCGGAGGCATTTTTTGGTTGTCATAATTTGCAGAAGGGTGCTGCTGGCATCTAGTGGGCGGAAACAAGAGATGCTACCAAATATCCTACAATGCATAGTATTGCCCCTGTGACAAAAATTATTCAGCTTCAAATGTTAGTACTGCTGTGATTGAGAAACACTGCCCTAGAGGTATATATTTTGCTTCCTAAGTGTCACTTGTGTTAAGTAGAAGTTTGTCCTTCAGTTTATGTTGCAATTTGGAGTAATAGAATCATAGCACAGTAAGGGACCCTACAGATTACATATTTGAACTTTATCCCAACTTATATCCCTCAGAGCAGTGTTCTACATGATATTAATAAATGTAATGGAAAAAGTGCTTATCTGTTAAGTAAGTTCGTTAAAGGCAAACATTTTGGGTATTCAGTATGATAAAGGGCATTGCAAATGTCCATCAGGGAACTTTTTCCAAAGATGTTTACTTGATGAATGCATTTTATATATTCCTTTCCCTAAAATGCTTCCTTGGAAGTGGAAAAGTGTTACTCAGCCCTGCCCAGCCCAACTTTTTTTTTTTTCCCTGATCCTAGGAATTGCACCCAGAGGCATTCTACCACTGAGTTATCTACGCTAACCCTTTTTAGTTTTTACTTTGAAATAGGGTCTTGCTAAATTGCTGAGGCCTCCAGCCTGCAATCCTCTTGTCTCAGTGTGTCAAGTACTGGGATTATAGACCTGTGGTATGTCACCATGCCTGGCCAGCCCAACTTTTTATAGCTAAAAGACCTTGATTTTATGGCTCTTTGTCTCTACAAGCTTATTGTACAGTCTTCATTTATGTTAGTGGTAGCAGGTACAGTAGCTTCACTGTAATGTATGTGTCAGATTGTGGTCTTCTAGATGAACTAAAAATTATTTGGGGATATTTGGGGTTTGAATTCTTCTGAATATATAATACAACTAGTTTTTGTCTCCATTAGTAATTTAGAAGTTATAATCTCAGCCCTAAATCTATTGCCCAGGTTTTTATGAGGATTAATTAGTTAATTATAGCTTTCAATGGTTTGTATTCTTTGGAGAAAGGTAATTTATCATAAACCAATGTGCTGTTTTTGCAAAACTGCTGAACTTTGACAAGATTTCTCTGTTAAATTGTTGAGTGAAGCTATTTTTGATTTGTGAGATCAACTGGGATTGGAATCTTTTTTTGGTACTGGGGATTGAACTTGGGCATTCTACCTTCGAGCTATACACCTAGCCCTATTTTTTTTTATTCTTTATTTTGAAACAGGGTCTCACTAAGTTGCAGAGTGCCTCACTAGTTAGCTGAGGCAGGCCCTGAACCCCGATCCTTCAGTCTCAGCCTCCCAAGTATTGGGATTACAATAGTGCGCCACTGTGCCCGGCTAAGATTGGAATCATTTTGTTTTTTTGGCAGTATTGGGGATGGAATCCAGGGGCATTCTTCCTCAGAGCTACACCATCAGCCCTATTTTTTAGGTTTTTTTTTTTTCCCCCCAGTACTGGGGATTGAACTCAGGGGCATTCTACCTCCGAGCTACACTCTCAGCCCTATTTTTATATTCTTTATTTTGAAACAGGGTCTCACTAAGTTACGGAGGGCCTCACTAGGTAGCTGAGGCTGGCGTCGAACCTGGATCCTCCAGTCTCAGCCTCCCAAATGCTGGGATTACAAACATGCGCCACCACACCCGGCTTTAGGTTTTATTTTGAAACAGGATGTCACTAAGTTGCGGGAGGCCTCACTAAGTAGCTGAGGCTGGCTGGGAACCCGGGCTCCTACTGTCTCAGCCTCCCAAGTACTGGAATTAGAAGCATGCGCCGCCACGCCCGACTTGGAATCAGTTTAAGAAACACTTTGTTTAGTATATTAAATTTAAGAAAGTTAACTCTAAGAATTTCCATTGTTTTCTTTATGTTTCTCTCCTTTTTATTACACAACAAATACATGTTTATTATGGTGGGGAAATTACATAAACCAAAAGACAAAAGAAACCATCTACTTTTAAAAACAAAAATGAGATTGTAGTATATGTTTTTTGGTACCTTTTTTTCCCTTCCATTTAACAGTGAAGCAGACACTTCTTCCTGTCAATAAATGTAGCTTTGCAGTACTGTTTTCTTTTGGGGGCAGTGAGACTTGAGATTGAACCCAGGGGTATTCTACCTCTGAGCTATACCTCCAACCCTTTTTAATTTTTTATTTTGAAACAGAGTCTCCCTACATGTTGCTATGGCTGGCCTCCAATCTGAATCCTCCTGTCTCAGCCTCTCAAGAACTAGAATAGATGAGTACCACTGTGCTGGTTCTGTTTTCTAAGTTGTATAGTATTCCATTGTATAGATAGTTTATAATTTAAATTATTGAGCACTTAGTACATTTTATTATAAACATGAAATAGGAAAATAAAAGTAAATCTAGACAAAGAGGTTTTTTTTGGGGGGGGGTACCGAGGGTTGAACTCAGGTGTTGAGATTTTTTTTTTTTTGGTACTGGAGATTGAATCCAGAGGCACTCTATCTCCAAGCTACACCACAAGCCCAACTTTATTTTTTTATTTGGAAACAGGGTTTCACTAGGTTGCTGAGAGCCTTGCTAAATTGCTGAGGCTGACTTGAACCTGTGACTCTCCTGTCTCAGCCTCCCCGAAAACAGGGATTATAAGTGTACACTACCAGGCCCTGCTGAGAATATTTTTAAAAAAGTCTAAGATGGTGATTTATGACAATTATAGATAATGGTGCAAATAAGGTGCCATGCCCTTTATTTTGGTATGTGCTTATTTTCTTGTGCGCATGAGTCCTTGAGTACAATAATGTTTTAGAGACTCCTTTATTTATTTACTTATTTATTTTTGTGCATTAAAAAGTCTTGTAGAAGCTGGATACAGTGGCCTGTGTCTGTTATCTCAGTACTTGGGAAGCTCAGACAGGAGGATCATAGGCTTGAGGTCAACCTGGGCAATTTTAGCAAAGCCCTGTTTCAAAAAAAAGTAGGGATGGGGGTGTGTAGCTCAGAGGTAGAACACTCCTGGGTTCCCAATACTACCAAAAACAAACATCGTCTCATAGAAGTGTAGTCCTTCAGTATTAACTTTTTGTCTCCAGATTATGCTGAATCGTGTGTGTGTGTGTGTGTGTGTGTGTGTGTGTGTGTGTGTGTGTATGTGTATATGTATATGTGTATTTGGTGTTGGGAATTGAACCCAGAGGCATTCTGTCTCTGAGCTGTACCCCAACCTTTTTTATTTTTTAAATTTGAAACAGGATCTTGCTAAATTGCTGAAGCTGGCTGCCCAAATCCTGGGACCATGCCCTGCTCTAATAATCAAGTATTAATGGATATTTGTGCTAGGTAGTAGACTAAATGAAAATGTTTTATGTAATTTTCACAGCAGCCTTATAAAATAGGCTCTGTGAGGCAAAAAATAGATAAGTAATTTGTGCTCCCCCTATCTCTGAATGCCTTTGGGGTTAATACTGAATCTGAGCATAGCATTTCAAGTCTTTAATAAAAGAAGGATATGGACTTTATACATATTTTAACATATTTGGGAGGGCTTAGAAATGTAAAGATTTAGGAATTCAGAATGAGAATTTTGTTTGGAGAATTGATTACTTCCCTTTTTCTTGCTTAGATGATTTTTAAATTTTTAATTTTTTTGTGGTGTTGGGATTGAACCCAGGGGGATTATACCTCTGAACTACACTCGCTACTCTGTTTTATTTTGAAATAGGGTCTAAGTTACTGTGCACGCTGCCTCAGAACCTGGAGTCCTTCTTTCTCAGCCTTCTAAATACTGGGATTACAAGTGTGCCTCACCATGCCCAACCTTGGTGATTGTTTTAGTAATAGTTCTCTGCAGTGCATTCTGTGGGGATATTAAGACCAATGAAAAATTTGAATAAGGCCTTCTAAATATATGCGATTAGTTAGGCATGATAGTAGATGCCTCTTGGGAAGTTGAGAGAGGAAGATTGTGGGTCCAAGGACACAAGGGCAGTCTCAGCAGCTTGTGAGACCCTGTTTAAAAATAAAAAGTAGCCGGGCGTGGTGGCGCACGCTTGTAATCCCAGCATTCGGGAGGTTGAGACCGGAGGATCTGGGTTCGAGGCCAGCCTCAGCTACCTAGTGAGGCACTTCGCAACTTGGTGAGACTCGGTTTCAAAATAAAGAATAAAAAATAGGGCTAGGGGTATAGCTCGGAGGTAGAATGCCCCTGAGTTCAATCCCCAGTACTGCAATAAATAAATAAATAAATAAATAAATAAATAAATAAAAATAAAAAGTAAAAAGTGTAGCTTGGAGATAGAATGCTCCTGGGTTTAATCTTTGATACAAACAAAACATTTTAAGTGGAGCTGTGTGCTAGTGGCTGGCTCCTATATAATCCTAGTACTTGGGAGGCCGAGATGGGAGTATCACAGATTCAAGGGCAGCTTCAGCAATTTACTGAGGTCTTTTAAATAAGAAGGGTAGGGGTGTAGCTTAGAAGCAGAATGTCCCTAGGTTCAACCCCGGTATCAAAACAAAAAAAAAAACATTTTAGCTAGAACTGAATTTTTTTTTTTAACTGCCAAATGCTGGAAAACACAACTATTAGTAGTTTGGTGCCACTGCATTGACTTGTTCTAAGGTATCGGCAATTTTGTTCGTCTTTGTTTTTGCACTTTTATTTGTAAATGTCAACACGGCAAAAAATCCCAAAAGTCAAATAATATGTTCTTATTACACTGACCTCCAAAATGATCTTTG
>PVLC010046162.1:0-10723 GCA_004027655.1 Graphiurus murinus | reverse complement strand
ATCAGACAGCGAAAGTCCATTTCAGTGGCAACGTTGGCTCTGCACAAATCCAGCTTCTAGTCCCCTTTTAGGAGTTCCAGCCATCTGGAAAAGCTCCTGTCTCCTCCACCAGACCCTCTTTATTAGTCAGGTTGTTCACCACGGTGACCACAATACCGACAAGAACAGCTTGGAAGCAGAACGGTTTATTTGGCTGGTTCAGCGGTCAGTCCATGCTGGCTGGCGCCAAGGTAGAAGCTCTGTGGATGCAGGGTGTGGTATCGGGGAGCTGTTCAACTCATGTTGGCAAGAAGCAAAGAGGGAGCAAAGAGGAGGGGACGGGGCAGATACAGTCTCAAAGCCACGCCCCTGCAGCCACGCCCACCTCAGAACGGAGCTGAACTGCCTGACACCATGAGGTTTGGGGGGACGTTCCGAATATGAACCCTAACACCTCTGTACCTCATGTTGGGCGTGTAGGGACAGAGAGTGCTGTTCTTGCAATCTCAGGGAAAGTAGGATATGCAGCTGGGGAGACGGGCCAGGCCCCCAAGGTGAATCCGTCAGTGTCAAGGACAGTGCAGGAGGTGCACACGACCAAGCTAGAAGTGCTGCTCCACACTGAAAGGAGGCTGGGACAGGGAGGAAACCCCCACAGGGGGCGGCGCCAGGGGCTTCCCAGCTGAGTGCTGGAATGTCAGCGGCAGAGGCTCCTCACGTGCGCTTTACTCCACCCACGTTTGGGGCTGTGGCACGCTGCCTGGTACGCACTTCCTACCGTTTCTGTGTGATTGTTGTGAGTGCTGACGTTCTCTTGGGAAGCCTGGCAGTGGGAAACTCCAACCTAGGGACAACAGGCTGGCTGGGAAAATGGTCTGGAATTTCACCACGTTTGGAAAAAATCTGAGTTGTAAATAATTAATACAGATTTGAAGGAGAAAGAGACAATATCCTCCCTCCCTGTGAAGCTATCTCAGATGCAGAAAACCCACTTCAAAAATAATACCGTCCCTGCAAAAAATACAGTGCCTATGACCTTTAAAAAGATTTCCAGTCCTAATAAGCCTGAAATACAGCCAAGGCTCTCTCTCTTCACCACCCAGTCTGAGCACGAGGTCACACACAGGGGCCGGCGGTGGGCTGCAGGAGCGTTTTAAACATGACCTCATTTAAAGGGATCAGTAAAATGGAAGCAAGAATCTTAAACACAGTGGCAGAAAATCCATGCTAACCCATGGGGCAGCTGGAAAGGCAGGACTTTGTTAAGAATAGAACCTCTAATAGCTTTTATAAGAACAAAACTCCCATTACCTACAGAGAATCTTGATAAGGCTCTGAGAACAGGGAGGCAGGGGCGGGTCCTGCTTTTGCCAACAGATAAGAGTGATTTACCCTGCGGATGCCCCTGGCCTGTCCCTCTGTTTCTATGCTAAACATCGGTAGTCTAAGTGTGACCTGGTTCCCCATGTCTGCCACCCTGGAAACTAAACTATAAATGCAAAACACCAGGCTTTAAAACACCAGCTTCTGTTTATGGAAACGGATATATAACTCAGAGTGTATTGTAAGAAAGATTTTAAAGTCATAAACAATGACTTTATGAAACATTACAGTTAATCTCACTTTGAAACAATGAAGTTAATCTCTGGGTAACCATGGTAATTCATGTGATTTTTATAATATTAAAAACCTAGAAACATAACTGCATGTCATTTGTTTTCTCTACAGAAAAAGAAGTGGTAATAAAGTTGAGACAGTAATAAAGTTACCATTTTTCAAAATGTTAGAGGTGATTTCCGTCATGACGTGGAAAGCCGGGGGACTTTGGAAGGACTTCTTTTAAAGGGTGTGAGTCAGCTTTCTGTCGCTGTGACAAATAACCGAGCAAATCAATGGACGAGGAGAAAATGTTTGTTTGGGTTCTGGGTCTCAGCGGTCTCAGCCCACGGCCGCCTGGCCGTGTGGGGCACAGTACCCTATGGTGGACAGCATGGTGGAGGAGGCCTCTTCCTGGAGGCTGAACACAAACAGGCAGGGAGGATCCCGGGTCCCAATATCCCTCTCAAGGGCATGCCCCTCAATGCCCTAACTTCCTCCCGCTCGCCCCACGTGCTAGAGGATCCCCCAGCTCCCAGCAGCACCAGGGGCTGAGGACCTAGCCATCTGGCACATGTGCCTTTGGGTTGTTGCTGATCTAAACTATAGCAAAGGGGTCGTATGTAAGTGTTGCTATTAGGCACCCAATTTCCAGAGTAGGAAAAGACCAAGAACAGAAGGCCTTTTGTTTTTGTTTTGTTTTGTTTTGCGGTACTGGGGATTGAACCCAGGGGCATTCTACCTCCAAGTTACATCCCCAGTCCCATTTTTTATTCTTTATTTGGAAACAGGGTCTCACTAAGTTGCAGAGGGCCTCACTAAGTAGCTGAGGCTGGCCGCGAACCCGAAATCCTCCTGTCTCAGCCTCCCAAGTACTAAGATTACAAGCCTGTGCCACAGCTTGGCTTACAGAAGATCTTTTGAATAACAAAAGCTGCAAAATATACTAGTGTGCAAATACAATTGTTTTTCACTTAAATATTGGGCAGTTTGATGTAGACAATAATTTGAAACTTTAAGAAAAATAATTCACTGTATTTTTTATCCTCTGATCCTTTCGCCCACTTTAAAATTCGTCTGCCTTGTCTTAATTTGGTCCTTGACTGCTTTCGTTCATAATCCACTCACTTGGGGAAACAGAATTAAAGCATAAGCACAAACTGAACTTAGAAAAACAAAATAATCATTTCAGCATCAATTCTAATTAAGACAGAGCAATTTGGTAAGTTTTATTCTATATTTCCATGTTTTTCAAAGTATCATATTACACATAGTTAGTTGCTAGAAACTTCCGAATTGCTGTTTGTAAGCTAGAAGTGCTGCACTCGGGTCTGTTCA
Source organism: Graphiurus murinus (assembly GCA_004027655.1). Lineage (NCBI taxonomy): Eukaryota > Metazoa > Chordata > Mammalia > Rodentia > Gliridae > Graphiurus > Graphiurus murinus. The sequence goes on along the minus strand of PVLC010046162.1, from coordinate 7,810 downwards.
GAGAGCTCCCGTCCTCACCCGTGGACACAATGGTCAGCTGGCCAGGAGCTGCGCGCTCTGCACTGGTTTGTGCCAGAAGGAGCATTCTTACCTGCAGGAACCATGGTGCTGCCATTTTTTGACCTGCAGAAAGGACACATTTCTCTTTGCCCCCATGATTCTTTGTGGCTAACTACCTCACTGAATTCTTGCACAATGTGAAGGACAAGAGGGGAGGACTACGGGGGGAAGCTGAGGCCTGGAGAATCCCACGTGGTGTCTGTCAGGTACGGTCTGAGCAGCTTTGGGACTTGTGACCTTGCACATGACAACGTGTCACCAAGAACTGGAGCCAAGCCAGCAAGCTCCCAGAAGGCACAGCGCCCCGGACTCGGCAGCAGTGAGTGTTCCTGACCAGGCGAGAGAGGCCGTGCGGGCGGAAGGCCCAGGCCTCACGAGCGCAAATCTGCTTAAGAGAAAAGTGCAGATTTGCTCGTTCTCACATTTTCCCACAGTATCCTGTGTGTGTGTGTGTGTGTGTGTGTGTGTGTGTGTTTTACTAGGGATTGAACCCAGGAGCATTCTACCTCTGAAATACATCCTCAGCCCTATTTTATTTTTTTTAATTTTGAAGTAGGGTCTCAGTAAGTTGCAGAGGGCCTCACTAAGTTGCTCAGGCTGTCCTGGAACCTGTGATCCTCCTGTCTCAGCCTCCCAAGCACTGGGATTACAAGTGTGGGCCACCACGCCCGGATATTCCACAGCATTTTACTTCCACAAATATACCATGGGTTCTATGGAATGGTAACAGCATTGAGCAAGACACACTTCACATGTTTATTTACAGTAATTTCATTACCCACTGGTGAAAACAACACTCTAATTAGAATCATTGAAAACTCACATCTTAAAATATGTTTTGCAGCTCTAGTAGGTTGGTTATGCCATGAAATTAGGCTCATAAATGAAAAAATGTCTTGGCATTTTTGGATGCTGACTTGGTCTGCTCAAGGTGCCATAACAAAGTGTCACAGGCTGGGCGGCTGAGATGGACGTTCATTTCCCAGTGTTCTGGGCGCTGGAAGTCCGGGATGGCGGCCCTGACCTCCCCGTGTGGTTCCTGGGAAGAGTTCTCTTCCCGGCTTACAGGCGGCTGCTTTCCCGCTGTGTCCTTACGTGGTGGAGAGACAGCTCTGGTGTCAGCTGCTTACAAAGGCACTAGTCCTGCCGAATCCAGGATTGATCCTTTCGACCCCATTTCACCTTAATTCCTTCCTTGGAAGCCTTGTCTCTAGTACAGTGACACTGGGGTCGGGGCATCAACACAGCCTTTTGGGTAGACACAAGTTGGAACATGGCACTCCATCCTTTATTCATAGTAATTCCATTACCATCCTCGGTGGCAAGAGGGACGTTCTGGGCCAATGAAAATTGATACTTCAAGATAGATTTTATAGCTCTATTATACCAGTCGGGCCATGAAATGATGTTTATAAATGAAAAGTACCTGGGTATTCTACAGACGCTGACAGGCCCCCCAGGATCCGCAGGGACGCAGCGGGGCACCCGGATACGCTCCCTGTTATCCGTCACTGTGATCCTTCCTACGTGATTTATAAGGTTTCAACTGAAAGTTTAAATGAAGCCCAGGAGTTATGCCGCCACGCCAAGTTTTCAGTAGATGGGTTGCATTGAATTGTGAGCACAGAAATTATCCACTAGGATTAGTTTCTCACTGAGAGATCATGAATGATCTATTTGAAATGTGATATTGGTCCAGAACTCAGGGTTTCCAATGACAACATTGACTAAAGATTCAATCTGGACCTATTTTTGGATCTGGATGGGGATAGCGCATCAGAGCGTCACAAGGTATCTTGGAAATGCAGAGCAGGTTTCTACAGCTGCCGAGCCATGACCCTGCCCGTGTCTTTGGGCCTCTGCCTGCTTGGTGCACACATGGTGCTTAGCTACGAGACGCCAAAGCCCAGAAACTCAGGTCCCCAAAGAAGATAACGATGAACATATTTTTCTTTCCATCGGAATGTTCTGAAATAGATTAAGATAAAAAAAAAAAAAGAAAAGACACAGCTCTGGCTACGAGAGAGAGAGGCAAAGAGGTACGTGGGGCTGTGAATCAAGACGCCCCCTTGGGGACTGACTCTCTTCACGCTTCAGTAACTTCAGCTTCTTAATTATGCTTTCTCTTTCTTCTAGAGAATGAGGAACCGGGGACTGCTCACAGATCTGTATTGATTCGTATGGTTCTCCAAAATGTCTGCTGCCAACTAAACTACAGAACCCACTTGTGAGGTTTATTTATAACTGTGCACAATTTCCCAGGCTGATCTTTTAACATTTTTTTCCCCTTAAGCATTAAAAAATGACATCAAAAGATGTTTTAGGTGGCCTATGAACTACTCTGTTCCTAAAAAAAAAATAAATAAAAGAATGACCAATGTTTGTAGCGTAAATCAGCTGCAGGCGATGTCGGATTTCCTCCCTGGCGGGGACCAACCCTCTCCCACCATGGGGGGGCACACAATGGCTCTGGGCAGGGACTCATTTCTCAGCACTCTTTGCAGCTGGCCATGGTCATGTGACTAGTTCTAGCCAGTGGAAGACAGGTGAGTGATGTCTCTTTAAGAACCAGGATGCAAAGCCAGGTGTGGAGCTACACACCTGTAAACCCTGGGAGGCTGAGATAGGAGGATCACAGGCTTAAGGCCAGCACGCAGTAACTTAGCAAGACTCTCAGCAACTTAGTGAGGCAGTCTCAAAATAAAAATTTTAAAAAGGCCTGGCCATGTAGTTTGGAGGTAGACGCCCCTGGCTTCAATCTCCAGTACCAAAAAGAAGAAGGAGCAGGTTGCTTCCTTTCTAGCCTCCATCAGGCCCGGGAGCTAGGAGGAACCAGGATCCCCCAAGTCCCCAAGTAGAAGAGCTGACATTGGCCTAGCACACCAGCGACGGGTAATGCTTTCTTTCATACACTCATTGAAAGAGTCATGAAATCCACTGAAATCCTGGCAAGAAGTGGGTGGACCCTGGGCTGCTCTGGGCTCGGAAGTGCTCGGTTAGCCTGACTCGTCTTCCAGGTCCCACACACAGGGCAGAGCGCCGTGGTGAAATTAAATAAACAAGACAGACCAGAGATGCATATGTGCTTCTGGTAAATGTGCAGGAACGCACCCTCAAAATGAATTCCAATGCCCCCCCGGGACATGTGGCACCAGGCAAGTCCCCGCCTCTGCCGATGGGGCGCACCCCGCCTCAGTCGGTGCCCGTGAGAGGCAGGTGAAGCGGCATTCGTGAAACCCTGGGACAGTGCCTGGCACTTAACAGGCATGGAAAAGTCACATTTTATTCCTCACACCAGGAGATAACATCTGTCTTGAAAAAGTCTGTGTGTTGTAGCAAGAAATCAAGAGAGAAAAAGATCTCATGTAAACATAACAAAAACATAAACTGTATAAACAAATTCAAGGGCAAGATGAAAAGTCTGGATCCCTGGAAAACCACAGCTGGAGGTGATGAACCGGAGGTTTGGTCTTCCGGACCTGGGGCAGAGCCTGACCTTCACCAGGGTGAGTGCACTGGAGTGCCCAGGACATGCCGCTGCACCCAAGTCCTGAACAAGGAGCTGGCCACTGCCACCCTCCCCTGGGGACCTGTGCTGGGAACCCTCGGCTGAGATGCCACGGTCCAGGGATTCCGCCCGCCTCCCCCTCGCCGGCCAGGCCGACAGAGCTCGGTGTGCCGAGCTTGCCGATGGTGCTTACAGCTTTCCAGGCACACGACTCAGACCCTCAGAGAGAGAGGCGGAGCCGGGTGCCGAGGCCTCAGCTCCGGGAACTGTCGGCCTTGTCCCGGCGGGTCATTTGAGGAAGCTCTGCAACATGGGGTTCTATTGCCGCCCGAAGTGTGGACACAGGGTGTTGGGGAGCTGTAGGATGATCTGGGGGGGCAGCACATCACAGCGAGCAGGGTGCTGCAGACTGCACCCTCCCTGCAGCTCAGCCCCGCACGTCCTGGTCCACTGGGCTGACTTCCCACCAGGAAGCAGGAGTCCAGTCCAGGCACCCAAGGGTGGTGGCCAGGGAGCCAGCTCAGAAGACTCTAAGCTCAGGGTGAGTCATGGCCTAAACACCGGGGTGTGCAGACTTTAAAAAACAGCCCCGGGCCTTCTGGAAACAGATGGTCAGAAAGGAATAAAAACACTGGCTCTGGGGCGGGTCCCCTCCTACCACCAGCAAAAGCCAAAGTCAGTTCCTGCTGAGGAGCCAGCGTAGAGAAGGCGCAGGTCCTGGAGCTCAGTGAGAAACCCGGCACGGCCCAGGGCCCCTGCTCGGCACCACGGGGTTAATGTTCAGATGAAGAAAGAGAAAGAATAGGGGTATGAGCCTGGAGAACTAAGTATGCAGTTTTGTGACTATGCATGCTCAATTACTTCAGTGGAACTGAAGACCAGGCAGCTGGACAGGCCCAGCACACCAGCCTCCAGGGCCGGGCAGCCTCTGTCCCCGGCGGGCTGCACCTTCCAGCCCCAAGACACAAAGAACAGAATGACACCAACAATGTCATTAGACCTGCGGGGCATTTGTTTGCTTTATTATTATTATTTTTTTTCGGTGCTGGGGATTGAACTCAGGGGCATTCTACCTCCAAGTTATACCCCCAGCCCTATTTTTTATTCTTTATTTTGAAACAGAGTCTCACTAAGTTGTAGAGGGCCTCACTAAGTAGCTAAGGCTGGCTGCGAACCCAGATCCTCCTGTCTCAGCCTCCCAAGTACTGGGATTACAAGCGTGCCCCACCACGCCCGGCTTTTATTATTATTATTTTTTAAGTCATGGAAGACAGGTGCCTGCAGATAATACTAGAAAATTGGAGCTTCTGCTTTTGTACCTGCTTCCATACCAACTGTTATAGATATAAAATGTCCCCTACAGAGCTCATTTATTAAAATTCAGGGTTGATATAATGTGGGTTGTAATCCTGGCAGTGGGTAAGTCCATTGTAATGGGTTTGCCTGCGCGGTACCCAGGAGGCTGGCAGGATGAGTCTGGAGAGAAGGGTCCCTCCTGGCGGTGCGGCCTTGGGGGTTACATATGCTTCCTCCACCACCCTTTGCTCTCTTGCTTCCATCCTCCGTGAAGTGAGGAGCACAGCCCCTGTCCTCCCTCTCTCCTCCTCCCACCGCCATGCCCTGAGATCTGAGGTCCTCGGCCTCATAGAGACTGAACCCGAAACCATAAGAAAGTAAATCTTCTTTCCTCTAAGTTACATGGCCAACCTTTAGATTACAGCTGCAAGAATGCTGGCGGACACACCAACTATTAACAGAAACAGGCCCACATCGCTGGTGTCTCCAACTTCTCTTTATTAAAAATGGAGCATGTGTTATACCACTCTCATTAGGACCTTCTGATACCACAAAAGGTTGGGCCCATACAAATTGTATTTGTTAGAAATGTTTCCAAAATCTCTAACTCAGGACTTTCTAAGTACTGTAAACTCTGGTAATATGAATAGAACAAGAGAAGCTGATATGTGCTTGGGGAGACGAGATCAGACACCAAGGACATCCAAGGTCAGACAGCCAGCGTGAGCTGCGGAGGCTGCAGAGGCAGAGGAGGGAGGCCCCCTGGGGCTTCTAGGAGGAAGTGGGGCCGTTGTTTGGGGAATTACAGACCATGGGGAGGGGACAGCCAGGTGGGACTTCTAGAGGCCTCTGTCCCAGCTTCTCAGGAGGCTGAGTCGGAAGGACCACTTGAACCCTTGGGTGTGAAGCCAGCCCCAGAAACAAAGCAAGACGCAGTGTCGCTCAGAAAGCTAGAAGGAAGGGCTGTGGACGTTGTCAGCATAAATAAAGAAATGAGGAGACAAATGTTTATCCTGACTCAGATGTTACACACGGTGTGTATGTATCTGAACACCCCACAGTACCCTATGAACTCGCATAATTTTTATGTTTTTATGCATCGGTTAAAAAAAAAAGTCAAATTAAAAATATGACCAGTCAGGATGTAGGAGCAGAAGGAGAGTTTTCAGAAATCCTAAGAGGTGGAAAAGAGAGGGACTGGCTGGTCGGGAAGTGATATCGCAGAACAGCAGCAACAATGACTGATTCTCATGGGAACTGGAGTCAAAACTATGAACCGCAGGTGTGGGCCACGGGGGCACGAGCGGCGTACGTGCCTGCCAGGTGTGTCCAGAGCGGCTGACTGCGGAGGGCTTCCGCTGGGCGCTGCCCTGGACCCTCCTGGAGAGCTGGCCCCAGCAGGGCTGCTGGCGGCACCCACTCGCCCTATGGGGCAGGTGCTAGGCCTTATCCTCAGCATCACTGGGACTTAACACTCACACAGCCCCCGGGATCAGGCAGTGTGGCCCTGACTTGACACAAAGGAACCAAGAAGCGCAGAATTTACCTTGTTACTAGCAAGGGAGGGGCCGGAATTTAAACCCAGAGCCCAGAGTCAATGTCTCAGACCATGCTGCCTCGGTGCCTGAGGTGTGGGGGGGATCAGGACCTGAGTTCGTGGCTGTCTCTACCGCAGACCCTGCGGGGCGAGGGGGCTGCCAGGCACCTTCTCTCCCCTTCCAGAGCCTCCCGCCTGCCCACCTGCGCAGGCCCTTGGGCGCTACCAGAAGTCCGTTCTTGGACATGCATGCTGGTGGCTAAGGACGGGGCCTAGGGGGGACAGAGACCACACGGCCACCTGTCCTACTGGCAGGCACAGAGGCACGAATACAAATCAATTACAAAAGATCAGGGGAGAGCAAAGAACAAAGACATCAGTGACGTGAAGTTTTTAGGGATGGTATTTCTGAAACTCAAATTCAACATCCAGAAGGACTACTAATCACAGGAAGAGCAAAAAATAGACATTGTCGGTCATTCAAGGCCTCAACTAAGCACTTACACAGCCTCTGTCAGGGTACTGGAGCCAAGGGCAGGAGGGAGAAGGGCGAAGGAGGTTAGCCAAGAGCAGCTCTGCAACCAAAGAGTGCAGAAAAGAAGTCGAGAGAGAATCCAGCAGACCTTAACAGTTAATTTTACTGAATAATTGGTGGGTACATTTTAATATGAATCAAAGTCCAATATATACTTTTAGATTCTAAGCATTTGGAAGAAAAATTTTTCCAAAGTAATGCCACTGCTAAAAGAAAAGGGAGGAAGAATGGGAATGGGAAATAAATCTAAGACTATATAAAGAAGTAACAAAAGTAGCACTTTAAGTTGTGAGATTAGCTAGCTCCAGAAAAGGTGTTGTCATACACCATAGGGTCTGGAATTGCCATGATGAAGTGTTCAATGTGGAGATGTTATTTGAGTTTTTCTTTTATTTCTCTCATAATATTTGCAATGAATGCATGTTACTTCAGCAATAAGAACAAATATCTTTTTAAAATTGTGTCAAATGTAAAAAGAAATGCCGTTCCAAACATATGGATTTTTCAAAGGTCTGTCCTAAAATCTCTCTTTCCTATAGCTTTTGGTTGAAGAACACCAAGGTCATTTCTGTTTATTGTTGTATTGAAATGCAAAGAAACAAAACAAGTATAAAGCTAAGAGAGGCAAAATATTGAGCCAGGTGTGGTGGTCCATGCCTGTAATCCTAGTACTTGGGGGGCTGAGACTGGAGGATCGCAGGTTCGAGGCTAGCCTCAGCAACCTAGTAAGACCCTGATTCAAAAATTTAAAATAAAATGTAGCTGGGGGTGTAGCTCAGAGGTAGTACACCCCTAGGTTCAATCCCCAGCACCACACAAATAAATAAATCTGGTCGCTGGGTCTGGGATTCTTACATTAATTTAGAAATCAAGC
>PVLC010046161.1:0-11514 GCA_004027655.1 Graphiurus murinus | reverse complement strand
GAATAAAACCATCATCAAAAGCAACCTCATTCTTCTCTCCACACTTGAACACCTCAAGACAGTGACTCCCTAGACTATCCAGCCAAAGTGCCCAGCAAACTCCTGCAACTGCAGCTGAACTCAAACCAAAAAATCACAGAATATTCCTGCATGGACCTCAATGGCTACAATCTACCTCATCAAGACCACTGCAAAGCTACAGACCAACAATCCAAACCACCCAGCAAACTTCTTTGGCAGCAGCACAGAACTCGTCCATTCTGGCAGGGATCTGAGCGACACTCATCAAGACCATGAGTTTACAAATCACCCTATCAGGAGCCTGCATGTCAACAGGGACTCATGTGGAAATGAACAGAATTACAGTGTCTGTGAGTCGGCAAAGCATCCCTATAGAAGTGAGGGCAGGTGCTACTGTCTGACATGACAGAAATATGAATTAGTAGATACTGCAGGACCTAGGGTGAGCAGTTTGCCAGACCTCTGCAGAGTCTCTAGCAATCAACATAGGACTACCTGCTGGGGTATTTGTGGGATGAAATAACTTAGCCAACAATGCTGAGGGCTTGGAAGGCTACATATAAACTTGATCTGGTGGAATTTGGGTACCACAGGACCAAAGCTGGAGGCCAATAGGGTCTTACATGATCACAGTTGGCCAGAGGATCAGTGGTATCCTTGGGGTTAAATAACTGAGCTACCCAAGCCCCAGTCTCAGAATAGTACAATCTCTCCTTGCCAGAGTTTGCCCCCTAAAAGTATGGAGGGAAGGGGGCTGCAGCAGCTTACATGATCACAGCTACAGGCTGGCAATGCAACAGTCTCTCTGCCAGCAGATTTGGTGCCAGGTTAGTGAGCATGCCAATAATTGACAGGGCATCAGGGTCTACCACTTATCTGTTGATAAGTGTTCCTGGGCCATTAAAGATAGCCAGTGGGGCTACTAGCTCAAAACAGTAATGTCTGACTCTGCTGAACTTATGCCCAGTGATCAGAGAGGCTGAGGAGTCAACATTCTTTAATGTATCATGAGTTCACAACTAGCAGAGTAATGGTGGTGTCCATTAAATCTCAATCAGCAGGCCACAGGTTCTGAATGGAATATTATTGTCTCTGGCACTGCTGAGTTTGGGCCTGGAGAACACTATGGCCTCCAATCAATAAAGGACTCCTGTTTGCCTACACTAAGAAGTATGCTTGTTAAAGAGGTTGTGGGGGACAAACTCAAACGTCTGGTTATATGAGACAAAGTCATTGAGGAAAAATATATCCCCAGCATAGACCTTATCGAAAGGGAAAACAAACAGACATAGGGCTCTCTCTCAAAGAGTAAGAGGATGCTAACACAACACAAATACAAACCTGAGAATTCTGAAAACATGAGGATGAAGACCAGGTAGATTCCCAGATGAATTCTACAAAACATTTACAAAAGAACTAAACCCAATACTTCATGAGTTATTCCATGAAATCAAGAGATGGAATCCTTCCAAACTTCTATGAGGCCAGTATCACCTTAATACCAAAACCAAATAAAGATCCCTTAAGAAAACAAACTTTCATACCAATATCCTTGATGAACATAAATGCAAATTTTCTAAAAAAGAATACTAGCAATATGCATTCAAAATCATATCAAGAAAACTGCATACCGTGATCAAGTTAGTTTCATACCAGGGATATAAGATTTGCTCACCATACCCAAATCAATACATGTCATTCACCACATAAATAGAACTAAGGGCAAAAATCACATGGTCTTCTCAATAGATGCTGAAAAAGCATTTGACAAAATTCAACATTCAATTATGTTAAAAACACTGCAGAAAGTAGGAATAGAAGAAACTTACCTTAACATCATTAAGGTAATACACAATAAGTCCAAAGCCAATATCATATTGAATGGGAAAAAATGGTGAGAATTCCCTGGAAAAATCATGAACCAAGACAAGGATGCTCACCAAATTGACTCCTTTTCAATATAGTACTTATGACTCTTGCCAGAGCAATAAGGCAAGAGAAAGATAATGATGGAAAAGAAAAACTGAAATTATCTCTATTTGATGATGACATGATCCTACATTTAGAAGATTCCCCCAAAACACTCAACCAAATGATTTCTAGAGCTGATTAACAAGTTCAAAAAAGGAGTAGGATACAAAATGAATCTAATAATCTCAGTAGCTTTTCTATATGCCAACAATAAATTCATCTTAAGAGGAGTTTCTCTCTCTTTTTAATGTCAGGGATTCATTTTTATTTTATTTTTTTAGAACTTCTTTTACATATATTTTTTTCTTTCTCTTGCTTGATAATTGGTGCATTGTAATCATACATCTTTGTTAGGTACAAGCTGGTAAAGGCATACATGCACACATTTCTCATGTAACCCTTCCCCAATTCCCGCCCCACCCCCTTGCCCTCCCTCCTTCTCAGATTCAGTTTAGTGATTGACTTTGATATGTTTGTGAAAATACATCATGTGCATTAGGGTGTTCTCTCCCTCCCACATTACCTTCAGTTAAGTCAACTTCTTTGCTCATCTAAGGTTTCTCCTTCTTGATCTGAAGACCCTCTTATGCCCCATTTTCTCCCTAGCATCACATATTAGGGAGAACATATGATTTTTTTACTTTTTGTGACTGGCTAATCTCACTTAACATAATGTTTTCCAGTTGCATCCATTTCCCTGCAAATCACATGATTTTGTTCTTCTTTATGGCTGAGTAAAATTCCATTGTGTACATATTCCATAGTTTTGTAATCCATTCATCTGTTGATGGACATCTTAGCTGTTTCCATAGTTTGGAAATTGTGAATTGTACAGCTATAAACACAATTCACAATTATAGATACACATGCATCTGATAGTTTGGTTTCCATTTTTTTCCCAGAAATTGTATTGCTGGATCGTATGGTAGATTCATTCCCATTCGTCTGAGGATCCTCCATACTGTTTTCCAAAGCAGTTGCACTAATTTGCAATCCCACCACAATGTATTAGGGTCCCCACTTCTCCACAGTCTTGCCAGCATTTGTTGTTGCTCATGTTTTTGATGATTGCCATTCTGATTGGGGTTAGGTGAAATCTCTCTTTGCATCTCTCTGATTGTTAATGATGTTGACCATTTCTTCATACATTTATTAGCCATTTGTATTTCTTCTTTTGTGGTCTGTTTAGATCCTTTGCTTTTTTTTTTTTTTTTTTTGTAGCAATGAGGATTGAACTCAGAGGCTTTCTACCTTCGAGCTACACCCCCAGTCCTATTTTTTATTCTTTATTTTGAAACAGGTTCTCACAAAGTTGCAGAGGGTCTCATTAAGTAGCTGGGGCTGCTTTGCTCATTTTTTGATTGGGTTATTTGTTTTCTTAGCTGTGAGTTTCTTGAGTTCTCTGCGTATTATAGATATTAGTCCTCTATCAGAAGAGTAGTCTTGAAGTTTGGTGGGGAGTTGGTTTTACTTCATGAGATATCTTTCAGAGAGTTGACAATACAACTGCTATTAATACTGTTATTGTTATTAAAATCATTAGCTTCTTATAAATATAGTTTATGCTTATTAGTAAGTAATACTCTACCATTTATAATTATAATCTATATAAATCTGAATAGTTTCCTCAATAATCCATGTTTACTCTTAATCAGGGGGTTATCATTAACCAAACTAGTGTAAATAAGCGTAATGTAATTTCTAAAAAGAAACAACATTCCCAAAAGAAATACATTTTTCTGGAGCTACAGAGAATAATTTCAAATTCTCTCTTCCTATTAAAATATAAATGGGATGATATAAAACAGTGTTGCTAATTACATTTTTTATCCCTTTTTGTAAGAACTTTAAAAGCAGGTCAGTTAAAAATAATTCCTATGCTTATGTAACATAGACTGTTTCTTGGAGATAATATTTTCATTCAATTATGTCTGCAAGCACTATAATTTCTATTGATGAACATAGATTGACATAGTTGTTTAAGCCTATAATGAACTAAATGTTACACAGAATATAATTTTCCTCTTCATTTACCTTAATTTATTCTACTTGTAAATGCCATTGACTTCTATGATTACAGAATAAATCTCACTGTAGGATCAATTACTACTGTTAAGAATAAAACTTGAGTTATTTTATAATTATATCCATAGGATATTCCATTCTAATTTAGTATAGTTTCTGTAAAAGAATTGTATCCTTAATGAATGACATAACAGGATTATATTTAATCTATCTTATATGTAATTATTCAAATTATGATAAATTATTGTTTTTCCTCACAGATTATTACTTTGACATATTTGAAAATATACACCTAATCAGATGCTTCCTACATTTATTATAAAATTGCTTTTTTGAAATTACAAGACATTTTATACAGAATAAAATGAGTATACATTTTGTATTTGTGAAATTTTCTAATGGATATTATTTTCTCATTATGAGAAAGCTTTAGAGAAGGATTTAATAATTTTCTATAATTATTAAATGGAAATATTCTTATTGCTCCAAAGAAATAATTTAAAAGTCAATTTTAAAGAAAAAGTCACAACAAAAATATAAAGTTACAAAAATGTATATTGTCTTAAAGAAGTACTTTGCAAACATTTTGATTTCCAAATTTCTTTTTTCCCCCAAAGTACTATGATCCTCAAAAAGCTTTTGTTTATGGGGCTTATTATCTCACAATACTTTCATGTGAGAAGTGAAACTTAAGTATTTTAAAATATAAAAACATGAACATATATAGTTTAGTAGCTGTCAGAAAAATGGAATAATTACATTTTCATTGTGCAGTCTCTGGAATCTATTCATTCATGTAAAAGTCAAGTTACAAGAGAGTGAAATGTTCTTAAGATCCCCACACTACCACTTGAGATCCTCTTTAATGTAAACAGTAATTTCATTAAGTTCCAATTTAACTCAGAATAGGATAATACAATTTTATTGGTTGGGATTTAAAATACCTTTTCATAAAACCTGGAAAAACACAAGTCATTGCTTTTGAATTACTTGCTTCCTTGATTGAATGAATGTAGTAAAAAAGGAGGTAAAGTGTCTTTTGTGGTAAAAGGTATGATTTTATACTTCCTCCAAATTTCACACCTTAATTCCATTTGCTAATGAGTTATTTTAAATTCAACCATGATTACTGGATAATCATTTATTGTTTTGGAACCACAGTTACATGCCAATAGGTGGTTTTTGTCAAATGCCATCTGTATGTGTTTCTTCCTAGCAACTAAACAAATCAAGCATGCATGTTTTAAAATGTGATTATTGATTTCGTATTACAATTTATGTGAAATACTCAATCATTAGCTCAGGACAGAGAAAAATATAAAACATATATATATATATAATTTTGTGTGTAACAGATATATATGCATATGTAATATCTAATATATAAAGATAATGATTATAAATGATAGATATAAATGATAAATAACAGAAGAGAATTATTATGTTTATATTAAAATTGAAGAAAAATTAAATGCCTCTATCTATTTAAGGAAATATGTCTATTCTTTCACTAACACCTTAAATACCACCACACTCATTATGGAATAAACTAAAGGTTTGATCATTTTAGGAAATTAAAAGTTGAAAAATTTATTGATTTTAGGGATTAAAGGAAAATATAAAAAAGAAGAATGAGAATTATGAGAACATTTACAAGGAATCAAATGAAACTAGACTCTGACAATTTTGCAGTTTGCAGGGGAAAGGGTCTTTCTTGTCATTAGAGACAATTCTGGTCAATCAAGAAGATCATGATGGCTAAAAGTTAGTTTAGAGAGTTAAACAGTACCAAAGCATTTATATTTCTTTACGGCTTTACTAGAACTATGCAATAATGTTCTCACATGAAAAAAAAAAAGTGTATGGTTGTTTCTGTGTTAAGGAGGATAACATTAACAATTAATTGAAGGTGTCAAGTACAAAGTTGAGACTAGGACTATCCTGGACAGAACACCTTACAAGCCATGTCCCATATGACTGCTCTTGTCAATGCTGTTAAGATTATTATTACCATAAATGTCAAATAGCCCTAAACAATTACCAGGGTACACTCCATCGTATGACTAAAATAAGCTGACACAAGAATATTTTCCCAGAGCTGTGAGGTTGTGGTTCTCTTCTGTTTAGTTTCAATTTATTTCTATTGTAATACATTATTGGCTGACGTTATTTGTCAGTCTGGAGCCTTGTCACTAGAAAACAACAAAAAATCTTTATTGTTTCCATTAAAAATGACTGAAAGGTCAATCACATAAATAAACGGAGTGAAGTAAGCCAATTTCAAAACTAATCCCCATGAATCATTAGTGTAAATGGTGGAATAAGGGCCTTTGGAATTTCCCCTTCATAAAACAGACAAAACAAAGTATCAGAATTAACCTTTTCATAACTCTAGAATTTAAGGAAAGGTCTGCAGCAATTCAGAGAGTGTTTATTTAATGAAATGTAAAAAAAACAGCTATATCCATGAGGACACAGAGCAAGTTGTTCTAATTTGCCCTATTTCCACATCACCACCTGTAGCCCTAGAGTAGCCATAAAAGACAACAGCCTGTAATCCTGCTGAAAACAACAGCCTGGTGGTCACCAGGCCAGGATTGGTTGCAGTGCTGCCTAGTTTACATTCCTTTTTCAACAGAACAGATACTTAACATCTGTTGTGACATCATAAATGAGGATTATTTCCCTAGTGGATTCCAGTTGTCTAACATTATATGTTGAAAAAACTTTCTTTTTCTAATATTTGGCTCCATTTTCAAAAATAACTTGACCATATAGTTGTAGGTCTAATTCTTCATTGTCTCTATATCCCACTGTTATAATATTTACCTTTAAATATCACACAGTAAGTAGATTTGTCTGTATTTAATAAAGGTGCATACAAATAAAGACATTTGTATTTTTCTCCTTTCCAATTGTTATGTTTTTTCCTATTTCTTGCCTTTTTCCCCTGGGCAGCAACTCTGGTTCAGTATTGAATAAAAAGACTGAGGGCAGATTTTTGTTTGCTTGCTTTTATTTTTACTTTTTCTATGAATTTAGTGAGAAATAATTCAATATTTTATCATAAAGTATTGTATTAGCCCTAGGCTTTTAGTTGAATTCCTTTTGAAGTTCTAAGGAAGTTCATTTCTGTTCCTTTTGTTTGTTTGTTTTTTGTCATTAATGATTGTTTTATTTCAGCAAATTTTTTTAAATCTATAAAGAAGATCATAATATATATCATGATATATTATGGTCTTCTTTACTCCATATATATATGGTCTTCTTTATATGCTCCTTGTATACTTTAGAGGTATTGGGTATTGTACACAGGGGATTCTACCCGGCTACACTCATAGCCCTATTTTACTTTTTAATATGAAACAAAGTCTCTAATTTGAGGAGGCTGGTCTGGAAGCCTGCAATCCTCCTGTCTCAGCGCTCAAATACTGGGGTTGCAGGAGCGTACCACAGCACCCAGCCTTCTTACTTTTTTAATGTAGTAAATAAATTTGATTACTTCTTAAATGTTAATATAATTGTGATCTTTTTGTATTATCCTTTTCATATTGATGAATTTTACTTTCCAATTATTTTTGAGGATTATTTTCCTACATAGAGGAATATTATTTTTATAATTTTCTTGTTTTTTTTTTTTTTTTTTTTTTTTTTTTTTTTTTTTTTTTTTTTTTTTTTGTAGTCCTGGGGATTGAACCCAGGGACGTTCTACCTCCTAGCTACATCCCCAGCCCTATTTTTTATTCTTTATTTTGAAACAGGTCTCACTAAGTTGCAGAGTGCCTCACTAGGTAGCTGAGGTTGGCTGCAAACCCGAACCCAAATCCTCCAGTCTCAGCCTCCCAAATGCTGGGATTACAAGCATGAGCCACCATGCCCAGCTCAGTTATTTTCTTTTTGCTATTGAAATTTTCAAATTCCTTAAAAATTTTGGATATGAATCCCTTATCAGATGAATAGTATGCAAATATTTTTTACCATTACATAGGTTGTCATTTCACTTCATTGTTTCTTGGGTTTTAGTAATCATTCAATTAAAAATACTTTATTATGTGATTGATTTAATTCTTGATTTTTTTATTTATGTTGCTTCATTTCAATATATTTGGAAATTCTTTGGGTGTCCTATTTATTTACAGTTTCATCCCATTTGTGTTAGAGAATCAACTCTGTATTTGTTTTTACCTCTTCGAAATGTATTGAGATTTGTTCACGGTCTAGCCAACTGTTCATTTTGTGAGCATTCCATATGATACAGGCTTTGGGTTCTTGTGCTTTCCATCAGGAGAATGTGACAGAGGCACAATTGGATCAGGAACAAGACACTTTCTTGGAAATTTTTGGTCGAACAGAAGGGAGGCCTCAGCACTGACCAAGAGAATATCAGGCTGGCTCTCAGGACAAAGGAAGGAGCCAGTTTTATTCATGTGAGAAGTCTGTTAGCAAGGGGCGATAATCTTTTAGGAATATTCATTGATTATAGGTATATTCCAAAAATATAGAATGGAATGCATTTGGCCTTTGTTCTGATGGTAATACTTGTCTCATTAGCTCCTGAGAGACTTCACCTTCCTTATTCTTAGGGGAAAGTGGAGAATTGTATCTTTTATAATTGCTTTATGAAGTCTCCTAGTTCTCTAACTGCAGCTGAGTGGGGAATCCCTGCACCTGCTCTCATGAGGACTGCTGGATCCATCATTCCATTTATTCCCTTCCTGCTCACTTCAAATCTAACTGCTTAACACATATACAAAGATGTCGATACAGTGCAGTTTTCTGTGTACAAATGTGTGATTTTCTATAATGGTCTATTAGAGTAATTTGATGACAGTGTTTGAATTTTCTAGATCTTAAATCACTTGGTTTTGCTTTTTTATCAATTCCTGAAATAAGTACTTTAAAGTCTTCAATTTTAGTAGAAAACCATTTCAGTTCTTCCTTTAGACTAGTCACTTTTTCTTTATATGTTTTTAAGTTACTTTATTAATTCTTTTAATTCTTGACAAATTTATGCATTCCTTGTAATAAAATCTTCCTCATCTCTGATAATAAAACTTATCTTGAAGTCTATTTTTATATTAACAAAGACAACTTATTATACTTGGTATTTATATAATGCCTTATATGTGTATTTACAGTGGCCTTATAGATTCTATATATTTTAATTTTGATCTAATTTGAGGATTTTTGCCTTTATAAGTATTTAGTTCTTTCTTTAATATAACTATTTCTATACTTGTATTTTGCATACCTTCTTGCTAATTGTTTTTGGTCTATTTTTATCTATTACCTGCTCAATATTTCTTTTTTTTTTTCCTTAAGATATCTATTCCCACCTTGTACCACATTATTTCACCCAAAGAGTTTCTTTTTGAATTTCCAGTTGTGTGAGGCTACTTGTAATAAGTTCTCTCAGCATTGTTTTACATATAAATACCTTTATTTCCCATAACTTTGGAAGACTTTTTGTCATTTAAATAATTATCTGTTAACATATTTTATTTTTAGCCAGGCGTGGTGGCACACATTTGTAATCCCAGCATTTGGGAGGCTGAGACTGGAGAATCTGGGTTCCCAGCCAGCCTCAGCTGCTTAGTGACGCCCTCAGCTGCTTAGTGAGTCTCTTTGCAACTTAGTGAGACCCTGTTTCAAAATAAAGAATAAAAAAATAGGGCTGGGGATGTAGCTCAGAGGTAGTGTCCCCCGAGTTCCATCCCCAGTACCACAAAAAAAAAATTTTTTTAAAACAAATTAAAGTTGCTTCTCTCCTTTATTGCTACTGATAAAAAGTAAATGCTCAATATCAATAATCATTAGAAAAATGCAAATCAAAATCACAATGTGATACCACCTCAACCCAGTGAGTATTGCTATTACTAAAAAGACAAAAAAAACAAACAAACAAACAAAAAAACTAGTGCTGCCAAGTATTTGGCGAAAGAACTCTTGTGTATTGTTGGTAGAAGTGTACATTAGTAGAGCCATTATGGAAAACAATATGAAAATTTCTAAAGAATCCAAAAATAGAACTCACATGGATCAAGCGATCCCACTGGTGGGTTTATGCCCAAAGGAAATGAAATCATCATGTTGAAGAAACATCTGCACTCCTGTGTTTATTGGTACTATTCAAAACAGCCAAGAAGTAGAAATAACCTAAGTATACTTCAACTGGTGAATGGATAAAAATATTGTAGTATAAAGAAATGTGTTATGTATACACATAACACATATATATCCATATATGGATTGCTATTCAGTCATAAAAAAGAATGAAACCTTGTCATTTAGGACAACATAGAAGGACTTGGGAGACATTATGTTAACTGAAATTACTCAAGCATAGAAAGTTAAGCCTCACATGTTCTCACTCATGAGTGGAATCTGAAAAAGTTTATCTCATAGAAATGGAGGGCAAAATAATGACTATCAGAGAGTGTGGAGAATAATGGGGAAGAGGGAAGCAATTACATGTAATTACCATGTTATTGTCAGACGGAATAAGCTCTGGTGTTGTGTGGCACAGGAGAGTGAATATAATTAATAATAATGCACTGTACATCTCAAAATAGTAAAAAGACAGGAATTTGAAAATATTCCCTATAAAAAAATTATAAAAGTTTAAGAAGGATATACTAATTACCCTGAATTTATCATTACACAATGTATACATGAGTCAAAAACTTATATTTTACCTCATTAATTATACAAATGCAAATATTTTACAATGTTCAAACAATACATAATACATCTATAAAATCAGCAATTATTAATATCTTCTTTATTTAATGTGTCCATTTTCTCTATATCAAGAGTTTCTCTTCATTTTCAGTTTGCAGGAATTTAAATGTGATGTTCTTAGGTGTGTTTTATTTTTAAAGATTTTTATCTGTGTGGTTCAATATAAAAAATGTTATTGGCCTCCAAAACTGATAACTTTTCTTCTAGCAGACAATCACAGGTGAATCAGCTTGTTCTGCAAGAGGGTTAATTTTATTTTTTATTGTGGTGAGTTTATTTTAATTTGTTTTTTCATTCTAAACTATACCTTTTACTCCAATTACGTAACACTTTTTCTTAAAGCATGATTTCTGGGTTTTCACTGGCAGACCGTGGTGTTTGCCAAGACCCTTTAACGTGGCTGATTTTATATTCCTAACTCTGTCTATTCAGATCTGTGTAGCTGTGTTAATCTCTATTCAGCAATTTTTGCCTTCCTAATGTAATTCCCTGCTGTGTTTCTGCAGTGTGAAGCCTCAGCCTCCTTTGGCACAGTAAGCATGGAGCTGGTCTTGAGTAGAAGTAGTGTATTTGACAGTTTACCCCGATGCTTCTCTCTGATTTCTGGAATTGCTTTCCTCAGTGTGTAGCCACTCTATCCATCCAGAACTTCAAGTTCTGTTTCCTTACTAAAGAAATATGGCTTGTATAAATTAGAAGGCTTTTCTCCAGGAAAAGCCCAGTAAGTAAATATGCATTTATTTATTTTTTTTTTTT
>PVLC010046160.1:0-11456 GCA_004027655.1 Graphiurus murinus | reverse complement strand
GTACTGGGGATTGAACTCAGAGGCATTCTACCTCCGAGCTATACCCCCAGCCCTATTTTTTATTCTTTTATTTTGAAACCGAGTCTCACTAAGTTGCGGAGGGCCTCACTAGGTAGCTGAGGCTGGTCGCGAACCCGGATCCTCCGGTCTCAGCCTCCCGAATGCTGGGATTACAAGCGTGCGCCACCACGCCCGGCTTGTATTTGGTTTTTAAAACAAAAATAGTTTCAAACAGGTAAATAAAATTCTTATCCTTAAGGTAAATTTTCAAAATTTTTGAAAAATGAATTTGGTAGCAAAGCCTTACAAAATGTTACATGAGATTTTTTTTGTAATCTATGAACTGTATGCATTCAAATGCTTTACATTAGAAATAGAAATAATATATACATATTATATATAATTAAAGACTGCTGACCAAAACTATTGGAAATATTATATAATAAATATTGTTTCTGCATTGCACTGGTTCTCTAAATTGAACCTTTCTGAATTTTGAACTCTGAATCACTTTACAGAGAACTGTTTTATTATTATCATATTTATTTAGGTACTGACTGCAGATTGAACCCATGGACATTCTACCTCCAAACTAGACCCCCATCCATTTTTATTTTTATTTTGAAACAGGGTCTTCCTAGTGAGAGTCTCACTATGTTGTTGAGACTGTTCTTGAGCCTGCATTCTTCCTGTCTCAGCCTCCTAAATACTGGAATTATAGACATGCCAACGTGCCACCCCACCTAGATGAGACCTGGATTATTTACTAAGTCAGGGTAGCACATTTCTAGTCTCATGGCCAACGTGAAGTACTTTCAACTCACTTACCCTTGGTGGCATATGCCTTCATATTTCTTTTTTTTTTTTTTTTTTTTGCGGTACTGGGGATTGTACTCAGGGGCATTCTACCTCCAAGCTATACCCCCAATCCCTATTTTTTCTTCTTTATTTTGAAACCGAGTCTCACTAAGTTGCAGAGTGCCTCACTAGGTAGCTGAGGCTGGCAGCGAACCCGGATCCTCCGGTTTCAGCCTCCCAAATGCTGGGATTACAAGTGTGCACCACCACGCCTGGCTATGCCTTCATATTTCTAAATAACATAAACAACTTTGGAATTTTCTTCAACTTCCTCTTGTGTAGCTTCTTCTGGTTTTTGTTTGTTTGTTTTTTCTATTTCCACACATTCCAAAACCAACTGATGTACTATAAGACAATTCTGAAAATAACTACCTGCAGTTAGCACAGGACACATGAGTTAAAGAGTTAAATGAGTTAAAGACTATAGCACCTCTCATTTCAGACATCAACCACCAGGTCCTGACACAATAATACTAGTTTTAAATTTGTATTTCATTTTGGCCAAAATTAAAGAATACATATCCAATTTTCTAACCAAGAAAGTATGTCTTTGGAATTGCATAGAGAACATAGAATGTCACTCTGACAATTTATAATTATACTTAGTTGCCATATTTCCTCAAGTCTAGAAAATTTCTAGATCAAACTTTCGTTAAGAGTACATTTCTAAGTGTCTTCCACAAAAGATGACAAATAGTTCTCTATTCTGTGGGATTTGGGGTTAGAATCTTGAAAAAAAAAGCACATGTACACACACATGTAAACTATATACACACACACACACACACACACACACACACACACATACATTGTGTGTATACATGCATATGTATGTGTGTAAGAATTTTTTTTTCCAGAAAATTCTGCCATTTTCCCAAAAGTGTCATCACCCTTTTCTTGAGAGGTCTTAGAACTTCAAGTCCTTGAATTACACTATAAGCCATGAATTTGTTTTTGTACTCTTCTCAAGCAATCGAAGTTCAGTTTTCTCTATTTTGACAATGCAGCTTTCTCTAGCTATTTAGCTTTCTATTTTCAAAGATTTTTTATAATCTTTAACCTGCTATCATCTAATCATTTTCTTTTCTATTGCCTTTGTCCATGTTCTATATCTTTAAAACATCTTTATGTACTTTATATATTTAAAAATATTATTTCTGCTGATTTGGAAAGAAACAGAATTACATGTATGATTAACTCATCATGTTTAGTTGAAAGCCTCATGCACATAACTATATGGCTGTGATGGTTAGTATGGATTGTCAACTTGACTTGATCATAAAACATCTAAGATTATATGACTTTGGGTGTGCTAATGAAATGATTGGTTTATGTCATGGCAGATTGAAGGGGAAGTCCTGCCCCGAATGTATGCAGCACAGTTCTGATAGGCACAGGATCTGGATAAAAGAACGAGAAAGCTGTGTGAAGTTATGCTTCGTTCTTCCTGAAGAAAGTACATCTGCTGTCTGCTGATATATCAGCCTTCAGCTTTACAAACTGGACCCTCACCATTGGTTCTCTGGAGAGTTTCCTGGCCTTTGCATCTTGGACTAAATCAATGGTCACTACAATTCTGGGACTTTAGGTCTTGGGCCACTCGACCAACTGCTGGTTCTTCTGGCTCTCCACATGCAGTTGGCAACTTAAGACTACACTGCTTTATACTATAAGGTGATTTGATAAGTCAGATTTAAACAATGGGATATTCAGTGCTATGTTTTTATTTTATTTTATTATTATTTTTTTAAATTTGTACTGGTGAATGAATCCAGGGGCATTTTACCTACAAGCTACATTCCCAACCTTATTTATTTATTTGTTTGTTTGTTTTGTTTTGAAACAGGGTCTCACTAAATCCATAAGAGTCTCAAGAAGTTGCTGAGGCTAGCCTAGAACCTGTGATCCTCTTGTCTCAGTCTCCCAAGTACTGGGATTACATCACCACACCCATCTAGTGCTATGTTTTTACAGTGAGTTAAATGAAAACATGTGAATTAGATAGTAGAGAACCATTTATCTTCTTGAATCAGGGACTTTGCATTCTCTGTTAAAAATCCAAAACATAGATATACATGAAAGGGTCTATTATTAAATTTCCAATTAAGTTTAGATGTAGACTTAGAATTTGGTAATCATGTTGCAAACAGTGACCCTTAACAGTGAGTTAAAAGTACTCATCCAACCTATCCCAAATTCTTGCCTATATTGTGCTTATGATTTTACCTCTAGGATACAATTCGTTTTCTACTCTGATTCCTCAGAAACATCCTACTTTTAGATATTTTATTCTGTCACGATCTCAAGACTCAGTTTAAATTCAATAGCTCAATAAGATAATTTTGATGCATTGTTTAATAACAACTTTGGTCATATTAAGGATTAAAAGCATAATTAAACAGTGGCTGAGCCTTGTGCTGATAGCTTGATATTCCCAACATCAGATTATCATCTGTCCTCAATGCCTAGTAATAACTGGTATATAATCGGTGGCACTCAATAACTGTTTAGTGAATGAAAAGTTCTGA
Source organism: Graphiurus murinus (assembly GCA_004027655.1). Classification (NCBI taxonomy): domain Eukaryota; kingdom Metazoa; phylum Chordata; class Mammalia; order Rodentia; family Gliridae; genus Graphiurus; species Graphiurus murinus. The sequence continues at coordinate 8,070 of PVLC010046160.1, read as the reverse complement.
TCTAGATACAGCTTATGGATTGCTCTACTTCTGTTATTGCCTCTAGCCACTGAAGAAATTACTCTACTCTCAGTAAAATAGTACAAAACATTTCCTATCGTGAATGAGGTGGCTTTGTGTTGAGAGGGTCACTCAGGGCTGGCTCCTAGGGACCTCCCAACTGGGCTCAGCCTGCCCAAGTGTGTAAACCCATTCTAGCTTCAATTCTCTCCTCTTCTGCTGGCCCATGTTTCTATGGAAGCCCTCATGCCCTGAAGCTTTTTTCTGAAGCACAACATATTATACTTGACATAGTCTTTAACATTTTATAAGCTGGATCTAAAAATGAAATCTATATTGCACAGTGTAGGGAAAGAGAAGAACTGGAATTATACAGACCTATGTGTGAGTCCTGATGGTGCGACTGTCAGCAAGTTACATAATTTCTGTGAGCTTTGCTTTCTTCCTTTGTAAAGCAGAAACAGAAAATTCATATTTTTGTAGTCAGAATAGGAGTGTCAAAGGACATAATTCACATCATGTATTCATCTCAGTACACTAACAATTGCACATATTCAATAAAGCCAGTTACCCATGTTTCCTTGACAAAACAGTCTTAGATATAGGAGAAAAAAATTGCATTTTATAGGCACTTTGCTTTCAGATTTCAGAAAAGAAGCAAATTCAAGGAGTTGATATATTTGGAGGATGATTTTTAATATGATGGGAAATTCTCCTATGACTTGAAATGTAAAGCTATCCTCAATGCATTAAGCTTTTGTTAAAGTCCCATTTCTGGAATTTAATGATATTATAAGGAGAAAGGCCACAGGTTACTAAATACCCTTATAAGTGTGAGAGTGGGGGATGGGAGAAGTAGTGACAGCTTTAGTAATAGCAGTTCTTATTAACTTCAACCAGAAGATATTTGTTCAGGTTCTTGGCTGCACTTAACAGAATCCACTACCATTAAACCAGCAAGAATCACTTAACAGGTATTGAAAAGTTACAACATTTTAGGAGGATTAAAGAGTTAGGCTTAGATGCTGACTGTGTTGGTTCATGAAAGAAGAGCCTGACAACATCACAGCTTAGAATTTCAGGAAATCTCTGAACAGAAAAAGGATCTTCTAAATACCCTAGCTGTCTACAACATGACAACTACCAACTTAAAGGAGTAGTTTATAGTGGTAAATTGTGTAGAGGTAGGAGTGAGGTGTAAATAAAAGATGTTTTATGCAGCCTATGATCTCAGGAACTTCTCAGGCACTTCAAATCAGTCATCAGCTCACTGATGAGTTCATAGGCATGGTAATTCAATGTGTGTTTCATTACATTATGTTTGGCATTTTGGAGAGAGCAATAACTAACTCTCATCTTCTTATTCTACCTGTGTGCCAAAAGTTTAGAACATATCAATAAATAAGACAAACAGAAAGAGATAAGAGTATATTTCATACATACAAAGCCAATTGATGAAAATATTTTTAGATTTCCAATAACAGCATGCTTTCTAAGGCTTACCCCTCCTCTAAGCATATTCAAACAATGACATGACTGGGTAACCTCAGGTCCACTGTGATAGAGAAGGCCATTAGTACTATATTGGTGAGTGAAAACTAGAAAGAATCTCTCAGTGAAGAAGCAGATCTAACTGGGCATGGTGGTGCATGCTTGTAATCCCAGCATTTGGGAGGCTGAGACCAGAGGATCGGGGTTCGAGGCCAGCCTCAGCTACCTAGTGAGGCTCTCCACAACTTAGTGAGACCCTGTTTCAAAATAAGGAATAAAAAATAGGGTTGGGGGTATAGTTCGGAGGTAGAATGCCCCTGAATTCAATCTCCAGCAATGCAAAAAAAAAAAAAAAAAAGAAACAGATCTAAAAAAGAGTGATTGTCTGGGATCTGGAGTTGCATTCATAGTATACACAGTATATACTGAACATACAAAGTATACAGAGTATACACAATATACCTCTTTCCAACTAAACAATCTAATTTGCAATTCAGAGTGGGGGCACAAGTGAGGCCAGTAGTGTAATTCTAGAAGAAATTTGATAAACAGGTGATCTTAGGGTAATGATCATTACTTCATAACATGACATTCACCCTACTCAGTGGTTATAGTTACATAGGAAGTAATCCTGGAACCAGGAGACAAATTGGCACCATGAATTAGACATTCCTGAATGTCTGTAAAGGCGATTGCACATCGTAATTATGAAGGGCTTTCCTTCACTGTCCTGTAGGCTGAGACATGCATTAATAATATTTACAAATAGGTCTTTTCCAGAGAGAATATGCTCAAGTTATTTATTCTGCAATGTTTCTGGAAATGAAAGGCTGAACGCATTTACCTACATATACTGAGAAAAGCAGAGGACCAAATCTAGGCCCAGTTCTGTCATCAACACATGAATGTCACTGGATTCAGAAACTATTGGTTATACTTTTGAGCTACTCTGTTTTATGAGATCAATTCGTTTCTAGTAAGTTCTTGTGATTACCACACAAATAGCTATTTTTATTCTTGTATGAAGTAGTTATGGATTTTAGTTCAATAATATGTATTACAAGTGATGAGGATGAAAGTAGTCCATTTACTGGAATTTCTCTAATAGTACACATTGTATTTGTATGAGAGCGATTTCTTGGTAAACTCATTTAAGAAAGAATTTGAACATTGTGAGTCTAAGTGTCAGGTAATACTGGCTTTTAGGGAGAAAGGTATTAATCTTATTCTCCAGGTAATACACATTTTGTTCTGAATATTGAGCAGGAGGGGATATAAGGAAGGGAGAGATGAGAGAGGAATGCATATAATTTACTAAATTTCAGCAAAATTTACTAAAATTCATAATATGCTTGCCATGAGCTTTGTGATCACCAATATTTTGGATGAATTAAAATTACGGACATTTGAGATGGGAGGAAATTCTCAGGGCTTAAGAGAAATTGGTGAGGCTTGCGTTCTTCTTCACAGTTTCACAGTAATCTTATTTTCCCTTGAGGGTGGAAGAGGCTCCAGCTGACATTAAGGTTGTGTGCACACCTGCTGCAGAGTGTTCCCCTCATCCTGTGATACTCTTCACAAGGAACAAGATGAATTTGACTTCTGTGGAATTACTGAACCAGAGCCAGCAACTTACACACAGTTACTGGCCATAATACTTGTCTCTGCCTCTCTGTAAGATGAACATAGATGTGACTCGGCAGTGATTTAATAGCCATCCACCTGACCTTAGGAAAATTTATCTGGGCCTATAATGTCACTTGCTGCTGCACAGACATCAGCCTCAATGGAGTGTCATAAGGGGAGTCACTCTGTGGACCTGCAGAAGGAAATGGAATGAGTTAGATTTCAGAGCACATTTTATTTATTTATTTAGAGACAGGACTGTTTTATTATAGAGAATAAGTTTTTTGTATCTACGGTTGGATTTCAAAGATGTATTTTTTTACAACAAACAAGAGTGAATGAATAGTGTGGATATTCTGTTACATACACATAGACACAAACAGACATACAAACTTTTCACAATGAACATCCTTTGCTCATCAATTCTATACCCAAATATGCTGAAGCTAATCCTGTTTAATTTACTCTTAAATCCACTTTTGATGCTTTCAATTTGCTAGTGTGGTTATATCAAATTTTTAATTTCTATTAATGCAAAATAGGCCTCCAAAATGTCTAATTTATTGAATTAAGAATAACTCTATGGTTTTAAAAATGTACTACAATTTAGAAATACTATAAAGCAAATTTAAGGTGTTTTTTTCTTTTTTAAAATTTTAAATAGAATTTCATTAGCTAGCTTTGCTCCCTCTCCTCTTTTTTGATTATTTATTCTCACATCATAAATTCTTCATTAGGACACACTTCTCACAGTACCTGGAATAATTTATTGGGCTGGCACCAAGAAACTGTCTTTTTAAGTGACTAACATGGTAAAAGTCTTTTTATTGCAAATTTTCCTCCTCGTTTATTTTTGAAAGGTTTTTTTTTTTTCATCGATTTTCATAGCCTTCTCTGACTTGTGACAGAAGCTATAAATGCATTATATTAATTTTACATTCTTACCCCACAACAGAAAAAAATGAATATAATTTAAATAGCACAGGGTATTACCATTTGAGTCCCCTTAATGGGTGAATAGGGCAAGGAGTTGGACAACTGCTATCCTATAGCCAGTTGCAATTTTTTAATGTGGTTTTATTGGTGCAGTATAGTCTCACATCATAATGTAAATCATGTTAACAGTGACATAAATGCACACAGAAATTGGTGCCTCCGCCTACCTTCCCATTCCCCCCCTTCTCAATACAGAGTACTGACATTGGCATTGGTATATTCATATATGTACACATAGTCAATAGTAGTATTTCCATTAATGAACCTCAGTCTTCCTCATCTCCTTCCTTTATACCACTTCCTTGGCTCCACTGAGGTTTCTCCTCCATTATTTGGAGTCCCTCTTGTATCCCGATTACTCCCTAGCTTGTGTATATTAGAGAAAATATATGACCCTTCACATTCTGTGATTGGCTAATCTCACTTAGCATAATGTTCTCCAGGTCCTTCCATTTTCTTGCAAATGACATAATTTTGTTCTTCTTTATTGATGAGTAGAATTCCATTGTGTGTATTTCCCATATTTTTGTAATCCATTTATCTGTTGATGGACATGTAGGCTGATTCCAAAGTGTGGCTATTGTAAATTGTGATACTATTATTAACATGGATATGCATACTACAATATTCTGATTTCAGTCCCTTTGGAAAGATACCCAGGAGTGATACAGCTAGATCATACGGTGGATCCATTCCCAGTTTTCTTTTTTGTAGTAGTGGGGATTGAACCCCACGATATTCTACCTCCAAGCTATACCTCAGGCTCTATTTAATTTTTTTGTTTTGAAACAGGCTCTTACTAAGTTGTAGAGGGCTTCAGTAAGTAGTTGAGGCTGGGCATGAACCTGAGCTCCTTCCTGTCTCAGTCTCCCAAGTACTGAGATTACAAGCATGTGCCACCACACCCAGCTCCACTCCTGGTTTTCTAAGCAATCTCCAAACTGATCTCCATGGTGACTGAACTAGTTTGCAATCCCACCAACAGTGTAGAAGAGTCCCTATTTCCCCACATCCTTGCCAACATTTATTGTTATTTGACTTCTTGATGATTGCCATTCTGATTAGGGTTTGATGGAATCTCAATGTAGTTTTGATTTGCATCTCCCTAATTGCTAATGATGCTGAATTTTTTTCATGTATCTGTTGGTCATTTGTATTTCTTCTTTTGTGACATATCTATTGAATTCAGTTGCCCATTTCTTGATTGAATTATTTTTTTTTCTAGTGTGAAGTCTTTTAAGTTCTTTGTATATCCTATATATTAATCCTCTGTCAGAGATAGATGGCAAAGATCTTTCATTTGGAAGGCTTTCTCATTAGACTCTTGATGGTTTCCTTTGATGTGCAGAAACTTCATAGTTTAATGCCATCCTATTTATTAGTTCTTGCTTTAGTTTCCAGAGCTTTGGGGGTGTTGTTGAAGAAGTTTCTACCTGTACCTATATGTAGGAGTGTTGAACCTATGCCTTTCTTTAGTAGCTTCACAGTCTCTGATCTAACTTCCAGGTCTTTGATTCATTTTAAGTTGACTCCTGTGCAGGGTGATAGGTAAGTGTTTAGTTCCATTTTCTACAAATGGACAATCAGTTTTCTCAGCACCATTTGTTGAAAAGTCTGTCTTTTCTCTAGCATATGTGTTTGACATCTTTGTCAAAGATCAATTGGCTATACATGTGTGGATTTGTTTTTGTATCTTTTATTCTTTTCCATTGGTCTATGTGCCTGTTTTTGTGCTAATACCACCCTGTTTTTATTACTATAGTTCAGTAGTATAATTTGAGGTCAGTAATTGTGATGTTTCCTGCATGGTTCTTATTGCTGAGAATTGTTTTGGCTCTTGTGGGTCTTTTGTTTCCCCATATGAAATTTATGACTGATTTTTCTAAGCCTATGAAGTATGACATTGGTATTTTGATAGAGATTGCATTGATTCTGCAGATCACTTTTGGTAGAATGGCCATTTTGATAATACTTATTCTGCCCATCCAAGAGCAAGCGAGATCTTTCCATCCTCCAAGATCTTCTTCAATTTTTCTCTTTAGTGTTTTATATTTTCATTGTAGAGATCTTTTACCTCCTTGGTCAGGTTATTCCTAGGTATTTTATTGGTTTTCATATTACTGTGAATGGAATTGTTTTCTCTATTTCTTTCTTAGTGGATTCATAGTTGGCATATAGAAAAGCTACTGATTTTTTTTAAGTTTTTTTTTTTTTGTATCCCACTACTTTTCTGAATTTCTTAATAAGCTCTATTGGTATTTTGGTTGAGTTTTTTTTTTTAAGCTTCTAGATACAGGATCCTATATTCTGTAAATAAAGATAATTTTAATTCTTCTTTTCCAATTTAAATTCCTTTGATATCCTACTCTTGTCTTATTGCTCTGGCAAAAATCTCGAGAACTATATTGAAAAGGAGTGGTGATACTGGGCATCCTTGTCTTTTTCCTGATTTTAAAGGGAATTCCCACAGTTTTTCCTCATTTAGTATGATGTTGGCTTTGAGTGTATTGTGTATTTGCTTAATGATGTTGTACATTTCTTCTATTCTGATTTTCTGCAATATTTTTTAACATGAATGAGTGTTGGATTTTGTCAAATGCTTTTCAGAACCAGGGGAGGTGGCACACACTTGTAATCCCAGTATTTGGGAGGCTGAGACAGGAGGATCACAGGTTTGTGGCCAGCCTCAGTTACTTAGCGAGGCCCTCCACAACTTATTGAGACTCTGTTTCAAAATAAATAATAAAAATATAGAGCTGGGTGTAGCTCAGAGGTAGAATGCATAAAAATGCTTTTTCAGCATCTATTGAGATGATAATGTGATTTTTGTTCTTAGTTCTATTTATGTGGCGAGTAACATATTAATTTGCATATTTAGAACCAGCCTTGCTTTCCTGGGATGAAATCAACTTGGTCATGGTGTACCATTTTCTTGATGTGTTTTTTAATGTGCATGGCTAGAATTTTGCTTATAAATTTTGCATATACATATTATTAATTGGTGCATTGTAATCATATATCTTTGTTAGGTACAAGCTGATAAAGGTATATATACACACATTTCTCATTTAACCCTTTCCCCAATTCCCACCCCACTCCCTCGCCCTCCCACCTTCTCAAGTTCAGTTTAATGATTGACTTTGATATATTTGTGAAAGTACCTCATGTACATTAGAGTGTCCCCCCCATCACCTTCAGTTAGTAAACTTCTTTGCTTATCTAGGGTTTCTCCTTTTTCATCTGGAGTCCCTCTTATGCCCCTTCTTCTTCCTAGCATCCACATATTAGGGAGAACGTATGCTTTTTTACTTTTTGTGACTGACTAATCTCACTTAACATAATGTTTTCCAGTTGTATACATTAGAATTTTTGCATATATATTTGTCAGTGATATTGGTCTGTAATTTTCTTTTCTTGAGGTATCTTTATTTTTTATGTTATTAATGTGATACTGATCTCCCAGGATTTTGGAAGAATTCCATCCCTTTTGATTTCATGGAATAACTCGTGAAGTCTTGGGTTTAGTTCTTTTATAAATGTTTTGTAGAATTCAGCTGGAAATCCATCTGGACCTGGCCTTTTCTTTGATGGCAGATTTATTGCTGCTTTTTTAATCTCTTTGTATGCTATTAGTAGGTTTAGGTTTTCTATGTCCTCTTGGTTAAATTTAGGTAAATTTTATGTGTCTAGAATTCTGCCGATTTTTTCCATGTTTTCCAGTTTATTGGAATATATGTTTAAAAATAGTTTCTGATGATCCTCTGGATTTCCCCACTGTCTGTGGTGATGTCTTCTTATTCATTTATGAGTTTAATAACTTGGTTTGATTTTCTTGATTCTCTTTTTCTTTTGGTAAGGTTGGCTAGAAGTTTGTCCATCTTGTTAATCTTGCAAGGAACCAGATTTTTGTTTTGTTGGTCTTTCATTTTTAATTCTCTATTTCATTGATTTCTGCTC
>PVLC010046159.1:0-11531 GCA_004027655.1 Graphiurus murinus | reverse complement strand
ACGCTTGTAATCCCAGCATTCAGGAGGCTGAGACCGGAGGATCCGGGTTCGCGGCCAGCCTCAGCTACCTAATGAGGCACGCCGCAACTTAGTGAGACTTGGTTTCAAAATAAAGAATAAAAAATAGGCCTGGGGGTATAGCTCGGAGGTAGAATGCCCCTGAGTTCAATCCCCAGTACCGAAAAATAAAAAGGGCTGAGGGTGTAGCTCAGAGGTAGAATGAGTATAGTTCAGAAGTAGAATGCCCAAGTTCAATTGCCAGTACAGACACATATGCACATACTACACACATGCAGTGTGTGTGTGTGTGTGTGTGTGTGTGTGTGTGTGTGTGTGTGATACTAGAGATTGAAAACAGGGCTATTCTACCTCCGAGCTACACCCTAGCCCTATTTTATTTTTAATTTCCAAATAGGGCCTCACTAAGTTGCTGAGGCTGTCCACAAACCAGCAATCCTCCTATCTCAGCCTCTCAAGTACTAGAATTACAAGTGTGCACCACCATGCTTGCTTTTTTTGTTGTTTTTAATACTTTTCTTAGTGCATTAATGTGCCTCGTAGTAATAGTGACATACATGCACACAGCACTGGGTGGCCTTTCCCCCGGCTCGCTACCCACATCCTCTCTTCCCCATATAGGATATTGAGATTGGTACTGGTATTCTCACATATGTATATAACATCAATGGGGATGTCCCCTTCATTAATTCTCCCTCTTCTCTCCACCACCCTCTCCTAGACCATCTCCCTCACTCCACTGGGGTTTCTCCTTTATCATCTAAAGTCTCTCTTGTACCAAGATTACTCCCTAGCTTCCGCATATGAGAAAACATATGACCCTTCACTTTCTGTAACTAGCTAATCTCACTTAACATAATGTTCTGCAGGTCCATCCATTTTCCTGAAGAGAACATGATCTTGTTCTTTATTGCTCAGTAGAATTTGTGTGTATATTCCACAATTTTGCAATTCATTCATCTGTTGATGGATACTAGGTTGGTTCTATAATTTGGCTATTGGGAATTTTGCTGCTATAAGCATGGAATATTATATTACTATAATAGTCTGACTTCAGTCCCTTTGGAAAGATACCCAGGAGTAGTATAGCTGGATTGTATGGTGGATCCATTCCCAGTTTTCTGAGGAATCTCCACAGTGATCTCCATAGTGGCTGTACTAGATTGCAATCCCACCAACAGTGTAGAAGAGTTCTTATTTCCCCACATCCTTGTCAGCATTTATTGTTATTTGACTTCTTGATGATTGCCATTCTAATTGGGGAATCTCAGTGTAGTTTTGATTTGTATCTCCCTAATTTCTAATGATGTTGAACATATTTTCATATATTTATTGGACACCTGTAATTCTTTTGTGAAGTGTCTAGTCTAATTGACCATTTTATGATTGGGTTCTTTTGTAAGTGTTAAGTCTTTTAAGTACTTTGTATATTCCAGATATTAGTCCTCTATTTGAGGAGTAGCTAGCAAAGATCTTCTCCCTTTCTGTAGGCTCTCTCTTTAGACTCTTGATGGTTTCCTTTGATGAACATAAACATTTTAGTGTAATGCCTTTCCATCTATTAATTCTTGTTTTAACCTCCTTTAATTTCCCGAGCTTTGGAGTCTTATTGAGGAAGTTTCTACCTATGCCTATATGTAGAAGTGTTGGACCTATGCTCTCCTCTAGTAATTTCAAAGTCTCTGATCAAATTTCCAGGTCTTTGAATCATCTTGAGTTGACTCTTGTGCAGGGTGAGAGGTTGGGATTTGATTTCTACAAATGGATAACCAGTTTTCCTAACACCATTTGTTGAAAAGGCTCTTTATTTAAATTAATTACTTTTCCCAACAAGAACATGAGCTCTTTAAAGGACATGGAAGCATGTTTTATGGCTTCTGACTCTTTCAGAAAGGACCTGATTGATTGAGATACTAATTAAACATCAGTTGTCTAAGTCTGGAAGGTTAAAAATTCCAGAGTTCCTGGTGTGTGTGTGTGTGTGTGTGTGTGTGTGTGTGTGTGTGTGTGTGTGTGAAATCTGCTGCAAAGGGCATGGTCAAGTATTGATGAAATAAATTTTTTAAGATAAAACTTCAATAGAATCATTCTTTAAAATAATGAGTTTCAATGTGGAAACTTAAGACACAAATCAAAGCAATTAGCCTTTATGGAATAAAGTGATGCTAATATGATTACATAAATGTCTCCCAGGTCCTCCTGGCTGTATCATTTTTCAGGTTCTGTCAGCCAGGGTGCCTGTCATGCATATCGAATACCATGGTAACGGTCCTTGCCTATAAGGGCTGCAGCACAACATGCAGTGATCTTCAACAATAATTCTTAACTAACATCTCAGTTGAATGATGGCTCTCTGGGCTCAGTTTAATCATAATAAATAAATACATTTTGGTTAGAAATTTTCTTCAAGTTTTCAGGGTTAAAAAAGAAAAGAAAAGAAAGGGTTAAAGGGGAGTTAAATTCCTCTGTTGCCACTTGCCAGGGTCTTGGAGAAGTACAACTTGGATTCAATTTCCCAATTTGTGAGGTTCAATAAATAGCACTTTATTCTTTCATATGATGAGAGCTCAATAAATGGTAACTTTTAAAAATCTTTCAATTCTCAGAAACAGTTATTTGGGATTACCTGGGCCCTAATCCCAATGTTAGGACCTCCTCCAAATCTGAAGCCTTCGAATGTGACAAGACCTTTAATAAAACTACGTTTTAGGGAAATGGCTTTGACATTGAAGACCCAGTTGTGACATTACCAGCACCTTGAGTCTTTATAAGGTTGGCTCCCAGTCTCAATAGGCTGGCTTCTCCAAGTTTCTTTGGAAACCAACAGGTAAATTGGGTCCTTGAGAAAGTGACTTTTCCCTTGATTGCTCAGAGTGCCTGGTAGGAACACTGTCTGAGAAAAACCTAAATTTCCAGTTTACTTTAGGCCAAGGCTTTGGACACATATGCCAGAGTCCAGGGAAGTAAAGTGAAATTGGGTAATTCATTGCAGAGGTGCTGGTCCCTCCCAGTTGAGCATAACCCAACAAACAAGGTTCCTTCCTTTGTACAGTACAGCACAAGAACCTAGAGAGCTGAGTAGTCCTAAAAACCTCACCTGCACATACTAAGTGGTTATAGAGGAGAGAAATAGAACTACCAGCTATACTTCAGAACCCAAGGCTGGTCTGAGACATCTTTCCAGAACCACTCAAGCAGAGTCAAAAAGTTAACCCCTTTTTGGTGTTGTGCCTGCCTGGATATTTCCCTGCAGCCTTTACTGCAAATATTTATGCATAAACATTAATAGTGACCCTCATGGAAGGCAAAAATTATTCCTTGCTTAATTGGAGAGGCGGTCAGATGTGAGGATTAAGGTCTGGGCTTTGGGACCTCCAGACTTGAGCCGCCTTAGATGTACAACCCAAAACAAAAGATTTAAACCTTCAGAGCCTGTTTCCTTGTAGGAATTTAAACAATATACCCTGACCCCACAAAGGAAGAACAGATGATAGCTTCCCACTGGGGTTGCAGCTAGAATTAATGGGATAATCAGCTAGAACAGAGTCCAGTATACTATTTCTGATCAATTAAGCATAGCCAGTATTAAAATTATTGTTCTTTTCTCTGAATATCCAACACTGGCATAATCACCAACACATATTCCAAAAATATTTAGTGAACAAATAAAAGATTTGGTATGACTTATTCAGCTGACAGAGGAGGAAATCAAGTCTCCATGGAGGTATGTGAGAGTCACCATGCAGAGTCAGGACCAAATACCTCGAGCTTCCAGTCTCCCACTATTAAATTTCTTACCATGCTGATGTCTCATGCAATTTTTAAAATCTGGCTGCACTACTTACTGAATTGAAAACTAAGCCATATTTATTTACCCCACGATGCCAGTTGGAATAGGAAGAATATATTATCTAAAACTACTGAACAAGAACAAAACCAGAACATCAAATTATTCTTCCCACCAAGTAAATATTTAATTTGGCTTGAGCTCCTGGCAAGGGGCATGGTGTGGTGGAAGCAAGGAGTTTGGACTCTGGCTCCACGCTTACTATAGAGTTGGAGGCATGATGTTTAAACACCAGCCTCCATTTTCCTGTCTCCAACTATGGGTATAATAAAATCTACCTTTGAGAACAAGTTTTATTTGGGGGATAATGAAATTTTCTAAAATTAGATCATGATGATCACTGTACAAGTCTAGAAATCCACTAAAAGCCCTTGAATTGTACATTATGAATGGGTAACTTCTGGAACAAACTCTCTCAACAATATCTACAGTATAGTCATGGCTATGAGGATTTGGTTACTATCTGTGAAGAATATAACAGGGAGCACATAGTAGGTGGTCAATAACAGTTACATAAATTGCTTTTCTGTCACTAAGACAGTGGTTATCAAATTCTAAGAGTTCTAGGGTACAAAAAATCTTGTATTTGCTTGTTATAAAATGTATGCTCCTGTCCCCCATCTTGATACATAATTAGTCCAAATTAGTCCACAGGCGCAGAGGAGGCCAGGGGAGACCAGCATGTGTAGGAATCATTGTGGTGGCCCTAATGGAGGCAGCTTACGAACCACTGTTTGAAAATCCTATAGAAGAAAACCTTTCAAATCAATGTTTGTATTGCAAATCCTCTGAAATGTCAGGAATAATTTTCTGTATAAATCCAAATTTCCAGAGTACACTTCAGGTTCTGGCTAAAAAAAATGTTTGAATGAGAGAAAGAGAGAGCACGTGCATGTGCTAGCTTTCGCTTCTCTACTGAGAATGACTGGTTAGATCACATGGCATTGAGATTGGAGCCAGGCCCCTGGCCTTCTGCTACCCAGAAAGATAATGAACACGATGGCGATGGTAGTGATGACAGTAGTATGTCTTCATTTATTCATATCCCAGCAGCTTCAAAACCCAGAGATGGGCTGAATCTTCCTCTGAAAAGCCCAGTTGTTATTAACAAAGAGAGATTCTGGCTATCCAAATATTTAGTATATTCCTCATCTATGGCCACCACTGCCCAGTGTCTATAGGGTTCTGTTAGGTCTAGGCTCATACTCGAGTATCTGTCCCACCCCTAGAGATCTATGTCATTCATGCCTTCTTTCCCCAAAAGATACCAACATCTAGTAACAGATACCCTAACTCTTAACTTCTGCCACTACTACTGCTGCTTCTACTATTTCTTTATTTCTCCTCCTCCTTACATCTTTGCAACATATGAGACATAAAGCCCACATTAGGGATGAGGAATCAGAGTCAGCAAGTAGCAGGGCTGAGATGTGAACTCCTACAACTCTCTCTGCAACGCCAAGGTTCTTGCCAACTCCAAGCCCCACCCAAGTGCTCCCCTTGGTTCGGAAGCCCTACCTGTGGGACACAGGCCTTCTCAGCTTCTCCCGGCCTTCTTTCTTGGCTCAATTTGCTCTAGACACCCTGGCCTTCAGGCTGCTACTCAAATCTGCCCAGCACTCTCCAGCTGCAGACCCCAACCCTCCTTGTTCTGCTCTCAGAAACATCTCCTGTGGATGGGCTTTCCTCCCACCCTGCCACTAGGACTCTGCTCAAATGCCATTTTACACAAAATAGTGACTCCAGTAGCTCTTGACATACCTGTTGTGCCCTCTCTGCTTTCAGCCTTTCCATATTTGTACTTACATTGTGTGAGCACAAGGACTTTGCTTTCTTCCCACAGTGTTCTTAGCACCTAGAACCAGCCAGCAGTAGGTGCTCAACTAATGAGAGACACAAGTTGTACAGTCACAACAGACCATATCCCACTGGAAATCATAACTCAGAGAACCATTCTGAGAGGCTATCTTCCATGCCTAGAAAGTGATTTGCCTCTAATTTACTAAGTTCATCATTTAAGGCTCCTTAATTTTCACCTCTTTGGAATACCTTTCTCCATCTTTTACTCTAACACTTAAACGGCACTACAACTACTTGTTTACATATCTAGTTCTACCCTTTCCGCTTCATATTTTGTGAGTTTCTAGAAGACAGTGTCTGATTCTAATCCTTGCATTCCCAGTATACAACCATTTATTTCTAAAGTACTGTGGAGTGCTGCCTTCTGATGTTCTGTAGTAGCTGCCAGCACTTAGGTAAGAGTCTGGCATTCATCTGAACTGTAATGTGAAAGGTTCTCCAGCCAGAGAGAGGTACCACCCACCAGACCATTCCACGCAGAAACACCTCCAGCCTGGGCAGGTGTGACAGGCACTTCTCTGGTTTGAGCAACAAAGAGACACTAAGGGGTAATAAGCAAGTCAACTAGCTGAGAATCACTTGGAACATATCTGTTTGTAGATATTGTTCAGACAGAGTTCATTGTCTGGCTGAACTTTTTGACCTTCTCAAGGTAAGTTCTTCAAAGTAGGTGGTTATTAATTTGTGTGTGTGTGTGTGTTGTGGCTGTAGGGATTGAATCCAGGAGCATTTTACCTCCAAGCTACAGCCCCAATCCTTTTTGTGTTTATTTTTGAAACAAGGTCTCACTAGGATGCTAAGAGTCTTACCACCTTGCTTAAACTAGCCTCAAACCTGCAATCCTCCTGTCTCAGCCTCCTAAGTACTGGGATTACAGGCCTGTGCTACCATGCCTGGCTAAAACAGGTATTCTTTTGTAATTATTCTAGTTTCTCTCTGGGTCTCTCATCTGTACACCACTCCCCCTACACACTTTCATGTCAATTCACCCTGCCACTAATGAAAATCAAAGGGACAGTATAAGACAGAGTTATTTGCCAGAAAGAAGAGTGCAGAGATTGGGCTCTTGATTTAAGTTAGATATTTGCTTGGATTCCTCCCCTCTCAATCTCTTCAACCCTAAGTAGTAATTGAGGGGCCTGGAAGAACTGATAAATATTATTAAAATGCAGGCAGCTGAAATCAGTTTGTTTAACGTCAGTGGAGAACTGGACTGCGCTTAGCCATAGTCAACTGGATTCTATGTAGCTGATTTACAGATCTCTAGAATGTTCTTTCAAAAGGCACGTGGGGGGGGGGCAGGCAGAAAACAAGGATGCTTTCCACTGTATCCTCAGTGAATTAATTCCAAATTTAAGGAGCAAAGCCAGCAGAGAAGCACTCCATGCAATGAGCAGACTTGTGCTGCACTATAAAACTGGCTGAATCAGATAACAGTTGACCTTGACAATAGGGTTTTCTTAGATTTTTTTTAAACAAATTCCTACAGGTGAGAATGAAACTTAGGAAAGAAGTACTTGTTTTAATATATTCTTCCTTCTTGACCTATTAAGTCCCAAGTTTTTAATTTTCAAATGCTTAATAACATTGACACAGGTGCATTGAAATAGGTTGGAAAAAAATCTAGAGCTTATATGTTCTTTATATATATTTTCATCTACATATGGAAATATATTTTCAAATATTCTAGTCATTCATCTATTACTTCTCTCAAAAGAATAGACCTCTAAAAACAATAATTATTTCAAAGTTACCATAAGTGATAAGTTTGTTGCTCAATGTAAGTTTTTATAGTTGTGCCACATCTGGGACAATGGGACAAGATGGATTTAAAAAGAATGGAAAGTTGGGCATGGTGCCACACATGTGTAATCCCAGTACTTGGGAGGCTGAAACAGGAGGATCACAGGTTCATGGCCAGCCTCAGCTACTAGTGAAGCCCTCCACAACTTAGTGAGACCCTGTTTCAAAATAAAGAATTAAAAGAAATAGGGCTGGGGCTGTAGTTCAAAGGTAGAATGCCCCTGGATTCAATCCCCAGAATAAATAAATAAATAGGAGAACAGAATGCTGACATACCACTGAGCTTATTCTTTTCAATGAAATCAGTCCATGGAAGAGTCGGTCCATTTTTGCCAATAATAATGTCAAATAAATAATAAACAATTAAACCTAAGCCCCCCCCCAAACCTCTCTATCACTCTTCATCATGACCAGGTAAACAAGGCTAAAAGTATTTCTCACTTTATATCTTTACTATTAAACTTCTCTGATTAACTTTTACTCCCAGATATATACACAGGGATTTCTAAGATCTTGTCAGTGACCTTGATTTTCATCCCAGATGTTATTTCTTAGAGTTTTCACTGATCATTTAGGATGGTATTCTTAAACCTCTAGAAAGGAATGATGAGACTCTGTAGAGGTGGAGATTCAGAAAAGATAAATGGCCCCAGATAATGAAGTCCCTCCAGAGCCAGGAATTGGTCCTGAAGCAAGCACCCAGTGTTCTTCCAACTAAATTACAGTGCAAAATGCAGAACAAAACCTTCAGTTTAAGAAGGGCTCTGTGCTATCAAATCCTAACCATCTGCCTTGATCGCCAGGCTCTGTGAAGGGCAGGGACACCAAAAGGTGTCTTTTGTTTTGCTTTATTCCAGCCAGTCAATCTTAACCAATGAAAAAGGATGTCAATGTGGATTGGGCAAACTCATGGAGGACCTAGAGGCAAAACCTGGAAGACCTGTAAGTAATAAGGAGCCTCCAAAGCAATATAGTCATGGAGCAGGGGAATGAATTGATCTGGTCTGGGCCTGCAGTAATTTGGCAACAACAGAGAGAAGTAAGGCAGAAAAAGAAAGAGGAAGAGGAGGAGGAGAAGGAGGAATTACTATTTATAAGCAAAAACTCAAGAGAGTCAACTGGGGATACTGGGGGTGAAGGCTATGGTAGACTCAAACCCCAGCTCTTTCAGTTACTAGTTAAGGATCTGTAGCACATAACCTAATCTTTAAGTTCCTTGCCTCTTGTCCCCAGTTTCATAAGATGGAGTTTGTATTAATATGAAGATAATTAATAATAAATAATTTATCACAGTAACTCAGCCAGCACATGCTACATGTTTGATAAATAATAGCTTTTATTACTGCTAAGGAATAAACCTAAAAGGAGAGATGGAGGGCTAGAACAAGGTGATGGTTCTAGAACTGAAAGAACAAAAACAGATACAGTAGGGCGGTTTTTAGCTCTCATTTGCAGATTGGTTGTGGAATATTGAGAAATGCATGGGAAATGCCAGACACATTTGAAATGCCCAAAGCATTACAGGACCAGCAATGATAGGTTGCATTTTGAGTGTGTTAGTTTTACCCAGTTAAAAAAAAAAAAATGAAAGAAAGATAAGAGAGAGAAGCCAGATTCATGGAAGTTACAATACCTTTTTTTCCACAGACAAGGTACAGACATTAAACCATTTCTTTTAGAAAAAAGGTCTCAAGAAAAATTAATGGAATGTAGTTCAAATACATATGTGGCTTATAGTATTATATAAAAGCAAACATCAGACTATAGATATGAATTAAAATTCTATTTTCCCAATTCATAACACATACTTAAGTCACTATGCAACTAAAATAGAATATAACCCAATAAAAGGTAGGAAAGTAAGAAAAGAAAGGTAATTTTTAAATGTCAAATGTCAGCACTGGAGAACAAATTCAAGAGCCTCCCATTTAATTCCAGGGCCATTGGAAAAATGCTACCAGTTCTTGGGACATTTTTAAAAGAGAAATATATGTGACTGCAAAAATCAAGGTCAACAAAGTTATTCTTGATAACGGTTCTTTTCAGAGATTCTACAAAAATGTTTATCATATCCTAAATCTCATGAGTCAATAGAAGTGAAGCCCTTGCTAGGTATGGTGGCACAAACCTGTACTCCCAGTACTTGGGAGGCTGAGACAGGAGGGTTGCAGGTTCGAGGTCAGCCTCAGAAACTTAGCAAGACCCTGTTTCAAAATAAAAAATAAAATAAGGCTGGGGGTCTAGCTCAAAGGTAGAATGCCTCTGAGTTCAATCCCGAGTACTGTCCCCTTAAAAAAAAAAAAAAAAAGTGAAGCCCTACTTTTAGCAAAGTAACAAACCTAGAAAATTTCTCCCCAACAAAGCAGCTCTCTTTCTTAACTTTAAATACAAAGGAGGGGCCAGAGTGATTAACTTCCAGAGATAAACTAAAAATGTGTTCAAAATAAACCTCTTCTGTGATATTATTCAGAAGGTTCCTCTTTATATTAACTTCATTATTTAGGATATCCCCATGCTGATCAAATACATAATATCATCTTCATTAAAAATAATTAAGATTCCCTAGGCAGACATACTTGAAATGGGGGGGAAATCTCAATTTTTTATACCACTGCAACAAGGTTTTCTAAAACTCATTCATATTTAATTTTTAAGGCTGCTTTGCAGTGCATTAAATATTTAGCAGTCAGAGGGTTTTCAAACCAGAATGCTAAATGTCAACCTAGTCCTCCAAAAATACTCCTCATTTCATTTGCAGTAAATTAGCTAGACCTCCCTTCAGAAATAGGAGAGAAAAGGGAGGTCTTTCAACTTAACTCACATTAGGACATTGTGATAATATCGATCTACATAATTAGACCATGTAAGAGATTTAATTTTAAATACCAGGCTTATTAAGTATTATAGAATTCTAAAGTAGTGCTGCTTGCATTATAAACAGAGATGATCTTGCAGAAACTCTTCCCCCTCTCCTTTCCCGAATTCCTCCTGCATCGTGCAACATACATTAACATACAGGACGGGTGTGATAAGTCAGTAGCAGCAGCAGCAGCCAGACAGCGAGATTCCACAAGCACTGGGCCAATTAGAAATACAAAATGACAACTGAGAAGCCAGGCTCCCCATCAGACCCTAATTAAGAAGGGGACCTAGAAAATCCATTTTGATTTTTGTACCCAGCAAGCACTTTACCTAGCATCATTGTGTCAACCAGGGTCAACAGGTGTTCATCTGCTTCAGTACTTGCTGATTTCCTACTAAACAGCAACAACAACAAAAATACAATATTCTTATAGGTCTGTAACATTCATTTAAATATTATACATTGTAATAAAGTCTGTTTCATGTTCAAACAACGAGAAAGGAGGTTGGTTTTTAAACTGTGGTAATAAGGAGAATAGAAGAAAGGATAATGAAAAGGGAGAATAGAAAATCTATAAAACCTAAAGAATCCATGAGATGTTGTCCCATTCAGATCAAAATTCAGCTCCTCCAGGTCCTAAAAACTCAGGCAATGCTAGGGCATGAGATGATTTCATAGCTGGGCTGTGTGAAAGTGTGTTCACACTGCTACCTGTACATAAAACGCATGATCACCTGACTGTTCCAAGAAGGGCCTGCCTCTCATCCAAAGTCAGGAGGTGAGCTACAGATTTGCCTTGATGACTCAGATCAAGAAGAAATGCAGTGACTTTGCAGTGTTTTGGTAATAAAATGTAAACGGCATACTTTAGGAATGTCAACCAGGAATATGGTCTGGATGTCTCCGGGGCTGTACTTGGTGATTCCAGTTTGGGGATTTCCTCAGTCTATAACAGCTTCGGCAGAGATGGACAGGTGGACAGGGAAACTGCACCCCTGTCCTTGAAACATAGTCTGCATTCACCCTACCCTGCTCCAGTATCATGCAGTTACCCATCTTAGGCTGCCACTGAAGAGGAATGAAGTTATCTTTCTAATCAATTTTGCCCAAAGATGTTGCAAAAGAAGGAGGAGAGAGGAG
>PVLC010046158.1:0-11530 GCA_004027655.1 Graphiurus murinus | reverse complement strand
GATGCTGAGCTGTGCTGCTGATGGGCTGTAGTGAAGCTGCCCTCTTTGCCTGCCTCAAGGCAGGCATTCTTGGGTTTGTGACTGTTTACTGCACTTCAACTCCTTAACTGGACTCTAGAATTCTCAGGATGGTATTTTGGTCTGTGTATGGTTGAATCAGTATTTCTGTGGGGGAACAAGGGTAGGGAAGTGAATTCCTATTCCACCACCTTGTGATGTTCCTACTCAGCAAGTCAATTTTTAGCTGGGCAGGTAAGAACTTGTAAGAGATAACACATGCTGGGCATTCGCTGTTATATGTGATAGAAAATGCATTAGGTATGCGAGTCATCTAAATTTCTATCAATTCTTATTACAAAATACCCAGGGAATATGCTTATGTGAACATGAGTGTAGGAATATTAATGATCACATTCTTTTTTTTTTTTTTTTGTGGTACTGGGGATTGAACTCAGGGGCGTTCTACCTCCGAGCTATAACCCCAGCCCTATTTTTTATTCTTTATTACAAAACAGGGTCTAAGTTGGGAATGCCTCACTAGGTAGCTGAGGCTGGCCGCAAACCCGGATCCTCCTGTCTCAGCCTCCCAAATGCTGGGATTACAAGCGTGCGCCACCATGCCCGGCTGATCACATTCATTTTATTGGGCGTTCAATTTCGGACTTGAGGAAATAGTGGGTCTTCCTATTTCTAATTTAGTTTTCAAGGTTCCTTGGTTAGTTTTGTTTCTGTGTACTGAAGTGTTCCTAGATACATGACCTCTAAGGCACAATAGACTCATTGCTTAATGAAACAATTATACAGAAATCATGGCAAACAGCAGATGATAGCAAGGGAAGGCAATGATACCTACCCTATATATTGACTACCCATAACATGCTAACAAAAAGTGTTTCAGAAAAAGGAACGTGATTACCTGCTTTTGTGTTTAATATCTTTTAAAAGTGTTGGTTCACTAATCTTGGCTCCTTACAAGTTCTCAACGAGGGGCAGAAGGATCTGATTTTTACTATATAAGCCTTGATGATTTCAGATAACTTAATTCTTTGGGATAGATATCTTCCCTATCATTCTCATGTCACCAGAAGCTTATGACTCTTTAGGTTGAAAAGCATCCCCAATTCTTGGCAATTTTCCCATTCAAAGTGTCAATATATATCTGTTCCAAGTCCCTTTCTTCCCCTCGCTGCAGTTACTGTCCACCTCAAGACCATACTTTTAGCCTTGACATCGTATGGAACTGTCACATCAGAAATCAGTTTCCATCATTCCGACTCCTTCAAGTCGTTGCTATTATTGCACCTGCCTTTTGATTTCACATACACCAGTCAATTCTCCCAACACATCAGCCAACTACTCCTCACTTTTTTCTAGTTGGGATTCATGATGGATTATCCAATCCCCTAGTATTCAGAGTAGGCTCTGTGGCCAGCAGGGGCATTATCTGTAACCTCTAAGAAATGCAGAATGCCAGGTCCCATCCTACTTACATTTTAGAACACTTTTAACTAGATCCCTAGGCTCTGACTTTGTTTCTTTAACACGTTTCCTTGGCTCTCATACACTTCCCCCATTCCACTCCCATTACTCACCAAAGCCAGTCCTGGTGTGCCTCCATAACACATTGAAAGTGTTTATATTCACATCCGCTTCAATATAGTCTTTTGTGAGTAGATATATATTCCTAATCCTAGCTAGATGGGGTAATTAGCATAGGTTAGCAGAACAATTAATATTGTTTGAAGTTCTTTATGTTAATAGCTACCAAGGTCATGAACCAATTACTAAGGTGCTAACAACTTAGCAGGATCAATGAACCATTTCTTCTAAAATCAGTGCATCTTAACTGTGTATTCCTAAAGGAAATGGATTTAACCTGAATTATTAGTCAAGCTAATGCTGGGAGCTTTCCAGAAGTTGACCAAATGAATGGGAGTAATTTTGGAGGCAGTGACTTTCTGCCTTCAGCTTTTCTTCCACTTTGCCTTATTCATCAGCATGTAGTCCAAATATAACAACCGAGTGCTTCTGGGCTGGCTGAGTGGCTTTTTAAAGTCTTTTCCCTGCAAGAGTACCTAAGTACCCAATTCTAATATCCACAAATATAGACAGAAATCATAAGGCACATGAGAGACCTAGACTCATGTTTCATTTACAAAACAAGGGGAAAAGGAAGAATTAACAAGGATATTAAATTGTCATTCCTTATAATTGCTTGTCTAGTCGCCTCTCTTCTTGACTGTGAGTTGCTAGAGTATGAATATCTGTTAGGCACATAGAAACCTCAGCCAGATACCTTGTATACAAACACACACATTTAATAAATTTAGGGATAAATGGCTTTAAAGCATTATGCACAACTTACACAATGGCACCTCTGCAGTGTGTAATCAGAGTTCAGATTATATCAGCAAGAGGGTGTGTGAAATTCTGAATGCCAAATTCTGAGAAAACAATCAGTGTTACATATCAGCATTCACAAGGAGCCACAACAGGGGTTTTCAGGTTACAAATGCCTTTCTTAATATCCAGCTCCATCAGATAAATCAGGCAACTGTGACACTACCTTATAAACTATCAGGACTCCTGCCTTTCCCTGTACAAATGACTGAGTGCCTCACAGATGCTCTAACACCTATTTATGGAGTGATAGAACATTAGCTTCAGACTTAATGTCACCATGGCTGTTATCTGCATGTGGATGAAAAGCTAACATAAAGCAGAAACATGAAATAAAACCAGTGGCTGGTGAGCAGCAGCCCTGCTAAAATCCACTTCTCTATGCTCGCATTTTCATGTTTTGGCTTGTGTTTGCTTTCTCTCACAACTCACAAATTGTAAGCCAAGTCCCCAAGGATGCACTAGCACAGGGCTTCTGGAAAAGTGTTTGGAGTTTACATAATTAGAACTGTGAAGCCAGTATGTTCTCCATTGTAAGAAAGCCAGTGTTTTCTTGCTTTGTTAATTGACCAATAACTTTAGAAGGGTGAGTTTGAATTTGAAACAGAATGAGGAAGCAAATCTTCAGGGGACTGACTTGTAGGCTTTTCTTAAATGCTTAAAAACATAAAACTTTTTAGTGGCATCGAATCCATAGTGGAAACTACCTTGGGAAAAAGAAATGACATACAAATTATTATTCTCTTCTGATCAGAGAGTATGTGAAGGAGGGAGGCAAAGGTCTTCTAAATCAAACTACTATCAATAAGTCCCATGAGACAGATTACTTGTTTTTGCTGACAAATAATTACAATTAAGGCTCACCTTAACAAGCTTGCTATTGTTTTTCTTCCAGTGGGGACAGGTAAAGCAGAGAATAGTGCCAGCTAGCCTGACCAATTGAAACATAATTTTGTGGAGAGTTAGTGGGCACACCGAGTCTGTGACCTCTGCAAGGCACTGTCATCTCCGTGCCTCATTGCCTGCATCTAAATAGCTGCTATCACCATACATACCTTTACTTCATCAAAGGAAATAAAAATAACTCTGCATTCACTCTCAGTATTATGAGTCATTCAATCAATAGAAGAGAGACATGAAGGGCATTTTAATCATATGTATCAGAGGACATGATGTAATTTAAGAGATGAAAACAAGTACTTTATAATTTGGCAAATGTCTGTTGTGCTAAGTGGCAAGAAGTAGCTGTGCCATGCCAAGTAGCAGTACAAGGCACCCCAGGTGATTCAGCACAACTCCTTCCCAACTTCTGTATATACGCTTCACAATGATCCCTCATTTAATCCCTTTCTCTCTGAAGTTTCTTTCAGAATTGGTCAGCAGGGAAACAATTTCTACAACCAGGCCTTTAATAATTGAGTACAGGGTAGGTTCACATATGTATCAGTTTGATGCTCTGATTGAAGTCTTGTGGACTCCTCCTAATTCTATGATGATCAGGCTTAAAGACATTTTTTCTCTTAAAAATGTCTATTGGAAAGTAGTGGAAATCTTGTTTGACCCAACAATGAAGAAAACATTAAGAGTAAACCCTAGGGAATAAGAATATAAAATCCCATCATTTACCAATGAGGAAAAATATTTTTCAAGTTTAAACCAAAGAAAGTAAGATGCAATATATACATGACAATATATAGTCTTAATAAAATTTTATTGAGAACCAGTAAGTCAAATCCTTTATACAACATATAAATACATACAATCCCAGCCCTTCCCAATAAATGACAATATAACTTTGGGGTGAGTTCCCTGAATATCTCAAATACTGTTTTATATTAATAGGAGAGAAATAGTTCTTATATAGCCCAACAGTACAGAACATACCAAATGGGGTCCTCTGACCCATTTATGTGAGGTGGAGGTGGAATCTCAAATCAGTATGAATAATCAAGAACTACAGATGAGTTGTAGTAGCCAAAGGAATATATAAATGTTCACATTTTCTACTTCAAAATCAGCTGGAAGAAGGCAGAGTATGTTAAGATCAGACACAAATGAACCACTAACCCGAGGATGTTGGAGCAGAGTGTATCTCTCAAATTGGTTACTTTAAAAAGTGCTAATAAGGAAAGAAAATAGCCTTGCATCCCCTTTTACATAAAACTCTATCTACCATCGAGGCTTTTGATACTAGTAATTGGAACTGACATAGAAGAGGGAAAGGGAGCCAAATCACTCTAAGGATTAGAGACCTACAACTCAGATGAAACTGAAGCCCAATGGGCCTATGGAAATGGTCATAATAATGGTAGTATTTTTTACATGATGAAAAGCTAACCGCTGCAATTCCTCATCACTACATGAACAGAAACAGGACTCGATAAATGAGCACTGCATGACAAGCTTGGAAGGTTTTATGATTCAGTCTCCTCATGGAGATAGAGATATTACTGATTACTGAGTTTTCTGGGAAGCAACTTTTGGGAAGTTTTTATTATTTATTTACTAAGAAGAAAAATACCTGATGGAAAAATGAGATAGAAATAGAACTAAGACAAGGATGCCACTTTTGCTGAAACTAAGAAGGCTAATGGAAAAGTTTCTTTTAGTAACTACTATGATGTTGAGGTCTTGCCTGTTTTTTAAATCCTATCAACCAACACTTTCTTAGCTTAAAGCCTAGGTAAAACAAATAATAATACAGATATCCTGCCATTTATTAAGTCTTAAAAAGCTAAAAAAAACCCAAAAGACAGAAACTTGAATTCTGTCATGGTGAATGTGTTAATAGATGACAATAAGCCAGGCGTGGTGGCGCACGCTTGTAATCCCAGCATTCGGGAGACTGAGACCGGAGGATCCAGGTTCGCGGCCAGCCTCAGCTACCTAGTGAGGCACTCCGCAACTTAGTGAGACTGTTTCCAAATAAAGAATAAAAAATAGGGCTGGGGGTATAGCTCGGAGGTAGAATGCCCCTGAGTTCAATCCCCAGTACTGGAAAAGAAAAAAAAAAATGGATGACAATAGCTAAACTGCAATATGAGTATTAACAAGAATCTTATTTGAAATGTTCTTCTCCCTGCTTTGAGATCTTCCAGGATTAAATTAATCAAGATACTTGGGAGAATGGATGTGATCAAGTCTCCTCTGGCTCACAGAAGGTTATGTTTTGTTGTTTTCCCCTAGTTAGTAACAATAGGCGCTAAAAGTATAGGCATAATATAAGCAAGGAGCTTTATTCTTTCAAGTTGGACACCCAGCCAAAGGCAAATGAGCTTTGCTGTGTACTACTTGTACTTATTCCATAAATGCTGACACTCTAGATCTGAAACTTGCACAAGACAGGCACAGCTTGCACACAGCTTAACCAGCAGCACTTCAAACATCTGAGAGGCACAAGTCCCTGACTTATCAAGTCACAGAGGGAGTATTCTAATTCTAGGAATGGAGCAGTGGGTTGCTTTTTAGATGCTACTGTCAGTAGCCTTTAAAGGGTCAGATGATTTCCAATAATATTAGCTATTTTGGGGCTTAATAGAAAATAACAGGAGACTACTACTTGTAGGAACTAGCATACACTTTGTGGGGATTTAAAGTTCCAATAAAAACAGCATGTTTTTGTGACTAAGAGAGCTGTGAAATAGGCACATTAAAAATTTTCAGACCCTGTTGTTTTAAAGCTGCAAAATGTTTCAAAATCAGTCAAAAAGAGCCTAATGAGGTTTGGAAAAGGCAGAAATGGGAGGGGGAGGAGGAGCTGATGAGTCCAAAGATTTATATAGAATTGGAAGCACCAGGGAGTCTTCATCTACCATATAAAACCTGATTCTGTGGTTTCAGAAACTGATCAACTGTTAAGCCTAGGATATGCAAAGATTAATTTGTTATAAGCACAAACTCTGGAATAAACAAAATTTCTATCAAAAGCTTAGTGCTTTCTTCTGAGTTACTGGTACATAGCATTACCTTTCCCGCTCTCTTTTTTAAGCAGAAGTAGAAAGCTATACTCTTTAGTGGAAAGTCCCATGTTCAGATAAATTGACAGAAGGGAATATATCTTATGGCTTTTACAAAAGAGCCAGCACTAAATCACAGTCATTGCAAAGGAAGTAAAACACAGGTCAAAGTTTAGCAGGTCAGCCAACATGGCAGAGTAGATTCCTAGGTCACAGCACACTTACACAGAAAATTTGCTTCTTGATCTCCTATGAATATCAAGGAACAAGCAAACAAACAAATTTAAGTAAACAGTTTGAAAATACTACCTTTTTATAAAAACAAAAAATTATTATTGTAGCTTATCTTGAATTAACTTTCAAATCAGAATGTTCATGCCATTTAAAAAGTTTATGATAAAAATGCTGGCATGCAGAGCCTGGATGCCCTTACTGACGGAGGGAAATTTGAAAGAATGTTTAGCTCCAAGTCCAAAAGGGCATCAGGAATTTGAAAAATGGTACTTAGGTCCCTAGTCCTGTTTACAATTCTTACCATTTTTCATCTGGAATCATATAGTTATATATTTGTACTCTTTCATAATCAACTACTTAGAGAAAAGCAAATCATAAAACTGCCCTCCTGTTGGAGGAAAAATATTAAACAGAGGGAGAGCAATATTCAACAACAGTCATATATTTATCTTTATCTATATTTAGCTTTTTTATATTTTTAAGATAGTAAGTTATATTCATATACCTAAATAAGAGTAAGATTTCCTCCAAATTCTAAAATATATGTAAATGACCTCAAAATATTGTACTTATCACCCATCCTTCCTCTCAGAAGGAACTTAAAAGACTTTCTTGCATATTTTTAAACAAAAGTAAATAATAAAAAGGAACTGAATTAAAGACAAATTTCTGAAAAAAAAATCAACTAAACCAAGTACAGTTTGATTCTATGTTTCCTTGAAAAGCAACAAAAGCATTGAGCCCAGGTTTGAACACACAGAGAGGGTCACGCTGTAAGCTGCAGGAGCATGCGTTCCTTTTACAGTTCAAATGCAGGGAACTTGGCTTTTGCAGGGACTAGCAGGTCGGCCAGAAAATATATTGTTCCAGCCATTCCTGAAGGAAGAGAAAGAGGAAAATGTTATTATACCAAATGACTCCCTTTTTGTAGAGTAGCCCTATTTTTTGGCACCAAAACCATTACAGTATTAATGGCAAAGACTTATAGAAAATGGGACTCTGTATTTATGTACACTGCAATAGAATGTTAGGAGATCCCTCGGGAGGTGTCTAGCCTTGCTATCTGAGGGGAAATGGGGAGAGAAGAAAGCCAATGAGTTCAAGTCACTGGCCTGTCATTTACCATATGTGAGCTCCTTCCCCGTGGCATCACAGACCACTAACTCTCTGAGCCTCAGTCTCCTCATCTGTGACATAGGATAGTAATGCCTGCATGTTTTTGCTGAAATGATTTTAGTGGCATCTACAAAATGCTTAGCATGTGCCTGGATCCATGAAGATAGTCACGATTAACTACCAGTATTAGGTCTGTGGTACTACATGTACTGATTTTTTTTTTTTTGTACTGAAAATTGAACCCAGGGGCATTCCATCTCTGAGCTAGATCTCCAGCCCTATTTTTATTTTTAAATTTTGAAACAGAGTCTCACTAAGTTATTGTGCACTGGCCTTGAACCTGAAATCCTCCTGTCTCAGCTTCCTAAGTACTGGGAATACAGGTACACCACCATGCCTGGCCATGTGCTAATTTTTAATACAGATGTGTATTAGGAAGTGAAGAAGTAGTGTAAGAAATTACTATAAAATTAATTTGTTGATACATCTCCAAAGTTATCAGGCAGAAAAGTATCTCCTGCTACTAGATGGCAAATAAGGAAGAAGTAAATACCTTCAAAGAGGGAGTAGGGCGTGTCTGGTGTCCTGCATCCATGATCTCCATAATCTAAGCACCATTCGGCAAACTGCAACGAGACCAAGTTAAATTACTGTAGTGATTTTTTTAAAAGGCCCTAGAACATCACTCTGTCCCTAAACATCACTCTGAAAAGTCAAAAGCTACCATGTCAGAGAAATGGGATTAATGCTGAGAAATGATGGTCTAAAAGAAGAGTATGTATGCAGCTTGGGAGTGGTCTGAGGCACATACTGCCAAAGTTATCAAAAGAGAAACAAACAAAATCACAGTTATTTTTTCATTGACGATGTTGAGACTTATGCTCCTTTAAAAGAATGCTAATTCAACTGAACAGCTTTTGAAGGTTCTTCTTAAAGAATGTGTTTGTTACCTATAGACATTAATTCAATCAGATGAACTAGACAGAGCCCTTTCCTCCATCTCCTGGAGGCGCTGCTTCCCAGTCAGGCCTCTGACTCCTACCTTACAGGCCCTGTACAGGTACTTTTTATCCTGGGTGAGGTTGTAGAGTGCCAGGAAGGCATAGGCATTCCCTGCAGCGCCATGGCACAGCCCATATCCCTTCTTCAGCAACCCGTATTCCCAGATCACATCAGCACACTGGTAGGCATCGTTGAGATACTGCTCCTCTCTAAACACCTGCAGAGTCAAGGAACCTGAGTTTTAACATATGGGATAAAAATGAAGCTTCGAAGCTTCCTTCTGAAAAGGAGGAGAGATGGGGGAAAGAAAGAAAGGGAGGTAGCTTGGCATGAAAAGGTACAGGATTTAGTGACAAAACAGATATGTAATATTGGTAGTAACAAATTATTAAAAATGACAAGCTTTGCTTTTTTTTTTTTTTTAAATAATGGGGGAAGGCCTTGTCCGTATAGTCTGTTATGTACATGTGTTTGTATACATGGGTATTGTTGATAAAGCAGCATTATTTAACTTGTAATTTGCTGTTAACATTACTCTTCAAAGAACAGGTTAACTTCTTTTGTAACTATGATATCTTTCACTATTAGGAAGTTTCTTTACACACGGAGGAAGAAACTGCTAGTTATTACCATGCAAATTGATTCTAAAACAAAACTTTGTTAGAAAAAGAGATGACTTTTATAATATTTTGCTGTCTCTTATCTTGATCAAAGAATCAAGAAATATTCTAGGTGGATTTTTTTTTTTTTGGTACTAGGGATTGAACTCAGGGGCATTCTACCTCCGAGCTACTCCCCCAATCCTATTTTTTATTCTTTATTTTGAAACAGGGTCTCACTAAGTTGCAGAGAGCCTCACTAAGTAGCTGAGGCTGGCCGCCAACCTTGATCCTCTGGTCTCAGCCTCCCAAGTGCGCCACCACGCCCGGCTAGGTGGATATTTTTAATATCTCATTGAGAACCAGGTGTCTTTAAAAGCAAAATACAGTAGTTTTAAAAGCCTTCCCATTATATCCAACTCCCTGAAATGTAGAATTTTATATATTTAATATATGAGATGCCAGTGGCTATTCATAGTCTATAAATTTGAAATTTGTTGATTTGGTACCAATAAGAATAGATATCTTGGTTTTTTTTTTTTTTTTCCTCAACTAAAACTTTTTTCTTCCTTGATTGCAGCTCTGCTATAGCAAACTTTGTAAGAATGATATTTCTACTTTTTAATGTGGTAAAATATACTATGAAAATTACTATTTAAACTTTTTTTTTTTTTGGTGGTGTTTGGGATTGAACTCAGGGCCTTGTGCATGTTAGACAAGCACTCTACCACTGAGCTACATCCCCAGCCCCATTTGAACCATTTGTAAACGTATCATTAAGTGGCATTTAAGTATATTCACATTGTTCTATTACCATGGCCACAATTCATCTGCGAGACTTTTTCATCATTCCAAACAGAAACTCCGTGCCTGTTAAGCAATGAATCCCCATTCTCCTCTGCTTCTTCCCCTCCCCAGGCCTTGGCAACCTCTACTTTGAGTCTCCATGAATTTGCCTATTCTAGACACTTCGTATTAAGCATCATTTCATCGAAGTCAAATCATACAGTATTTAGCCTTTGGTGTCTGGCTTATTTCATTTAGCATATTTTTAAGGTTCATGAATACAGTAGTATTAGAATTCCATTTTTTTTTTATGACTGAATAGTGCATATACCATATTTTATGTATCTACTCATCTGTTGATGGATATTTGGATAATTTCCACCTTTAGGCTTATCAAGGAGTTGGTATGGATAGTGGTGCACATTTACCTGTTTGAATTCTTGTTTTTAGGTTTTTCTTTTTTTGTAAATATCTAGGAGTGGAACTGCTAGATTATATGTTAATTAAAAGTTTGTTTGTTTACTTATTTTTGTACTAGGGATTGAACCCAGGGGCATCCTACCTCTGAGAAACACCCCTATTTTATTTTGAAACAAGGTCTCACTAAGTTGCTGAGATCCTCCTGTTACAGACTCCCAAGTCCTGGGACTACAGTAGTGCACTACTGTGCTCAGCTAAAAGTTCAATTTTTTGAGGAACCACCAAACTATTCCAAAGCAGCTGCATCATTATTTTGTAACAGCAGTGCAGTAAGGCTCCATCTGTTTTTTGTTTTTTTGGTGATACTGAAGATATTGAACCCAAGGGCATTCTACCTCTAAGATATACCCCCAACCTTTTTTTACTTTCTGTAAGTTTTGAAACAATTTCTCACTAAGTTGTGGAGGGCAGCCTCCTGTTGTTGAGGCTGGCTGCAAACCTGTGATCTTCTTGTCTCAGCCTCCCAAGTACTGGGATTACAAGTGTGTGCCACCACGCCCAGTTAAGGGTTCCATTTTAAATTGAGTTTCTGGGATATTATCTTGGCTCTTCCACCAATGCTATAATCTTGGTTATGCTACCTGTCAGTGAAGCAGTCTTTTGATCTATGAGTAATGTCTGCTGTGGTATGAAGGATAAGATTAATTTTAAATGATAAATTTTGGGGGTATGTTTTCTAACTTTTTCTCAAATGAGAAAATCCACAATACCTTATAGGCTTGGATGAGCATGTAGATTACCCCAGGGGCGCCGTGGCACCAGTGGACAAGCAGATCTCGATTATCATCTATACATGGAGGATAATTGCCAGAAGGGAATTTCAGCTTGCAGACAAAGTCTACACTGGGCTTGACCAAACTATGTAGCTTCATCTGGTTCACTTGAAGGCTGGGCTAAAAGCGAGAAAGAGAATTATTAGTTCTGTGAAAGCAAAAAGACTTTCCCAGGACTTACTTA
>PVLC010046157.1:0-11541 GCA_004027655.1 Graphiurus murinus | reverse complement strand
CTCCATAAGCCTTTTTCCTTCCTCACTGTGATCAGTGCCAGAACTCTTTGCCAACCCACCATCCCCACCACAGTGCTATATTGGGAGTCATCCCAAACTAGAAGGTATAAAATTTTTAATTGGAGACATAAAAAATATCCTCTATCATTTGACTGAGTTGAATGGTGTGTCATTCTCCATGTGTGTTGTCATATGTGTGTACATTGCTCTTAGTAGTTCATGGTAAAGGGTAGCAACACTTTCCTTTATGAACCAGACTAAAAAGCATTTTGGAAAACCTCACTACTCATAAAACCATTGTAGTAACCAAACTATCTTGAATTTTCTTTGGATGCTTCTGGCTCTTGCTTATATTTCTATTCTTGTTTCACATGATTGTAATCACAGTTCACATATGCCTAGTAATTTCTGAAGCACATCACTGAGGGCCAAAGGTTATGGACCAATGACTGTTTGGCTCATCACCACTAAGCTTCCCTCCTGGAGAACTAGTTGGGAAGGGGTGCTGACAAAGGCAGAAGCATCCTCCATGCTTTTATCCTAGAAAAGAAGAAAGGATATTTTATCTGTATTTTTATTTTAAAAGTTATGTGATTATTAAACACATTTACCAAGAAAGATAATTTGGGGGGGGAATCATGTAAAGTGCTACATATAACAATCATTGCCCTTATGTAGATACTGTATCATGAAAAATCAAGGCAACATGGAATAGTAGGGAAAGTAGTCAGGATATAATGGTGGGACATCTGGTTTCAAGAATCAAGTTCAGCGTGCCTGAAATGTGTCCTGTGAGAACAGCCAGCAAAACACTGATGTTGGAGAGGCAGTGGAGGCTAAGAACACATATATGCATTTAGATTCATTCGTTATTTTGGTGTTTGGATAAGGGATTAAAGGAGCAAACATGAAAATAACAGATCAGTTAAGAAATTACTTTAGTAATCTCAGGAAAGGAGATGTAACCAGTAGTAGGCAGTTCACAGCAAGAGTAGAGAATACTAGAAGGTAGAATTAACATAAATTATAGAAAACAGAAGGAAAAAATTACTTATATCCCCATCACCAAAAGACAAGCACTATAATTCTTGTGAATTAGTATTTTTATGCAACCACTATAATTCTCATTGATTAATATTTTTATATAAATTGCCTGTATATCCACTTATATATACACATGTGCATTATTATAAACATGTATGGTGACTGCATAAATATTTTTATTTATTGTAGAGATTAAGTAAACTATGAAACAGATGAAATTTGTCTTATAACTACTTATATTTTTCTTGGGGCCTTTCTCCCTAATTTGGTCATGTCCTTTTTTTCCCAGATGTTCAATATCTTCATTTTGGTGTTCCATCCATTTTTATCCAGATCCAGACTCCTAACTCCTTGACTCCCTGTGCTTTACAGTCAAAACCAACCTTTTTATAGGGTATTTTCCCAAATACAGTATTAGGCAGAATAATGGACCCCTGATGATGTCCAAATCCTAGTCCCTGAACCTGTTAATATATTATCTACCTTATAAGGCAAAATGGATTTTGCAGATGTAATAACTTAGGACATAGGGATTAGGGGATTATCCCACATTGCCTGAATTGGCTCAATGTAATTACATTGATCTTTAAAAGATGGGAGAAGAAGGCAGAAAAGAAGAGGATATATGGAGATGAAAGCAGAGGTGCGAGGGTGGGAAGGCGGGAGAGTCTCTGTGACTTTCTTGGGTTGCAGGGAGGGGCTATGGGCCAAGGAATGTAGGTAGCCTGGAAAATCTGAACAAAGCAAGAGAACTGATTCTCACAAGAAGAAACCTGACCCTACAAATATCTTACTATTAGTTCAGTAAAGTTGATATAGGAGTTCTGTGACTTCTAGAACTTCAAGATAATAACTTTCCCTAGTTGAAAGCCACTAAATGTGTACCAATGCATCACAGTAGCAATAGGAAACTAACACTGACATCCGTGTTACAAAGCAGCAGGTAGATTTACTCACCTGGGGGTTAGACAGTTGACAAAGATTAATGTTTTCTCTTATTTTTAATGTGAATGAAAGTTTATTAATGTAATAATTTTAGAAATACATCTGGGTGGTTTTTATACTTTCATTGGTGCATTATGGTCTCATATTATAGTGTAATTCAGAGTGATAGTGACATATATGCACACAGCACTTGGTGGGCTTTCCCCTGGCTCCCTTCTCATTCCCCTTCCCCATACAGGATATTGAGATTTACACTGATATTCTCACATATGTATATAATGTTAGTGAAAGTAATTCCTTTATTGATCCTCCCTCCCCACCCCTTCCCCTAGACCACCTCCCTCACTCCCCTGGAGTTTCTCTTCCATTATCTGAAGTTCCTTTGGCATCCTGGTTACTCCTAGCTTTTGCATATGAGAGAAAACATATGAACCTTTACTTTCTGTGGCTGGCTAATTTCACTTATAATGTTCTCCAGGTCCATTCATTTTCTTGCAATTCTACACTCTTGGTAGGATTGCAAATTAGTATGACTGCTGTAGAGATCAGTGCGGAGATTTCTCAGAAAATTTGGAATGGATCCATCATATAATCCAGCTATACCATTCCTGGATATCTTTTCAATGGGGCCAATTTTGGAGTTTTGGTTGTAGGCAGGTAGCAGCAAGTGTGTGGGAGGGGAGGTATTTTCCTAAAGACTTTCAAGGTAATCAGGATCCCAGGAGTCACCTTTCTTCCAGGAAATTTCACAGAGGCTTGACAACTCAACTGAGTTCAGAGCTTTATATGTAAACTTCTTTTGAGTACAAAAGGAATTTTAAATATTCTCTCTATGTGTGTGTGTCCGTGTTCTTATTGTCAATGTGACCCAGATACTGTGAAATAGTTATACACAGTCAGCTTGCTTATTTATATTTTAAAAGTCAATACTTTAGATTTTGCATCGGTTCATATAATTATTTCCAAGGGGCTGTGCATTCTCAAGTCTTTGAGTTAAGATCTTTCCTCAGTGGGACTGTTCTGCATCTTGAATAAACAGCAGATGTTGAATGTGAAGGAGCTGCGGCAGAAGAAGATGCACTTGGAAAGATGAGAGGGCACTTTCTGTTGGCTGATGGAACTAAGGGATTGAATAGATGTTCAGTGAAAAGGGAGCGATAGAAGCGCTGGAGTATCACTTGACACTTGCATTGTTTTCAGTTTATCAAAAAGAACATCATCATCACCTTCACCTGAGAGACACATCTATGCAAACACTGTCATCAATCCTTTTTTCTTCTTAGTGAGGGAAAAAAAAAGTTTCATCCTGAATCATATAGGTCTCTAAAGCAGAGCTTTAGATTCTCAGAACAAAAGAACATCAAAGACCTTACTCGAGTGTGAAGAAAGAGGCCTTTTATAGGAACCCGGGGCTTTGTAGATTCAAATTTGCATCTGAAATTCTTCCTAACCTGCAAGGTAGCCAGCTCAGGCAGAAGCAGGTGAAGCCCGCCTCTCTCCGGACTCTCCCAAGCAGATGCTCAGATGCCTGGAGGTGGTTCTCAGTATCCGAGGCTTCCTGGTGATGTTCCAGGACTCCCTAGGAGCATATTACTATGATCCTCTTTGAATATTTCAAAGGATGGAAAAGTGGGTCTGGCAGCTCATCAGGAAGAAGGTGGTGACAGAGTCTTGGTATCAAATGACTCTGGAAATGATTACAGAGGGCTGCCAGATAGCTTTCATTAGTGTAGACTGTGAACATGTGTGATCTCACTGATACATCACACTAAGTCTGGAACATCAACGGAATAGACAGTATAAGCACCTTTTTATAACCTTGGCAACTGTGCTGAAGAGATGTAAAATTACAGAGCTAGTAAATTGTAGCCAAGATTGGTATCTTGGACTGATGTCTTGTCCAAAGTGGAATGCAGCATACCCTGAACTTGTCTTTCTTAAAGAATAAGAGGGAGGGGGTGACACTCTGAAGCCTACACATCTGGAGTACTTAACAAATTAACACAGCTGGGCATGGTGGCGCACCCTCATAACCCCAGTACTTGGGAAGCTGAGATAGGAGGATCACAGGTTAGTGGCCAGCCTCAGCTAACTTAGAGAGGCTTTCT
This sequence comes from Graphiurus murinus, assembly GCA_004027655.1. Lineage (NCBI taxonomy): Eukaryota > Metazoa > Chordata > Mammalia > Rodentia > Gliridae > Graphiurus > Graphiurus murinus. The sequence continues at coordinate 7,444 of PVLC010046157.1, read as the reverse complement.
GCAACTTAGTGAGGCCTTGTTTCAGAATAAAGAATAAAAAATAGGGCTAGGGGTGTAGCTGGGAAGTAGAATGCCTCTGGGTTCAATCCCCAGTACCACAAAACAAAACAAAACAACAACACAACAAAACAATGAAAAAACAAAACAACAACAACAAAAAACACAATCCTGGGCTCCACCTCAGAGCCTCTGGTTATAGAGTTTGGGATTCTGCATTTTAAGTAAGATCCCCAGGGAATTTTTTTTTTTTTTACATACCAAAGTCTGAGAACTTCTAAGCCTCTGATATTCCTTAATTCTCAAAGTGTGACCTGTGGTTTCTAGCTGGGAGTTTGTTAGAAATGCAGAATCGCATGTCAAACCCTGGGCCTACTGGATCAGGGTCCTTAGGAAGTTACATTAAAGAATGAGGAGTAATTGGTATAAACCTTAGCATTAAGGGCAGGAAAATATTTCCTCAAATGGAGGGAGAAACAGTTGGCATTTCATACACGTAGCCTTTGGTTTTCCCTAATTCTAGTCTGCTGAATTTTCATTTTTTAATATTTTTATTGGTGCACTATAATTATACATCATAATGAGATTTGGAAAGATAGAAACATACATGCAGTCAGTACCTGATGTGTTTCCCTCCAGACCCCATCCTACTTCTTCCCTCTCCCCATACACATTATAGAGCATTATTTGAACTGTTACCTTCATTAAATCTCTACTCCCCCACCTTCCTCCCTTAATCCTCTTCTGCTATTTTATTAGAATCATTTATCTAGAGTCTCTTATTTGTCATAGTAAGGGTCCATGTTCTTCCTGACTTTAAAGAGAAGTATTCTTTCATTTCTCAGGGTTTTATCTTCAATTATCACTGAATTTTTTTAAAAAATCATGCTTGGATGTTAATTTTAGACAACTCACCTAGTCTTTGACTCTGTGTAGCTGACAAGCTTGTGGAAAATGTGCTTCACTGACAGGCTGCTGAGGAGCGAGGCCCATCAGATAGGAAGGCTCTAGCTATCTTGTTATCTCTGCATTCAGTCTGCTACACAGACCTGAACCCAGAGATAATCTTGATCAGCATTAAGAACTGAAACTTGAGGAAGGAGAATTTGAGCAAGTGGAAAATTCTAGAAAGAGGACTCCAGTAAGGAAGTTAGCAGCGACACAGGTACCTGTGCCATCCACTCCTGGAGAATTCCTGTTTCCAACACTGTACTGTAGATAAAAGGCTATTGGGTAAAGACCCCGAGGAAAGACTTTTGACAGATAATTGACATCCACCTGACAAGATGGTCAATCTCCATATCCCTTTTTAAAATTTAGTATTTGTTCCAGGAAATCCAAGTGTTTCTCCTCTCAGGAAACTGCAGGTTTTAATGTGACTTTAGTCATTACAATTCTCATTTGCCTTATTATAGACAATATAAGCAAAAATTTTTTTCTATATGCAAACTGTTGTTTGAACAAATTATCTCCTTTATAAAATAAGCTTCTGGAAGAACTAAGCAATAGAGTTTTCCCCTCCCCCAACACAATAAATTATTACCTTTTTCAACCTGAAAAAAAAAAAAAAGTTCATGATGGAGAAACAGTAGCCTGCCTGCCTGCCTGCCTGACTTCTTTCCTTTCTTCCTTCCTTCCTTCCTTCCTTTCTTCTTTCCTTCCTTCCTTCCTTCCCTACCTCTCTTTCATTTATTTATTGGTACTGGAGATTGAACCCAGAGGCATTCTACCTCTGAGTTATACCTCCAACCCTTTTTTATTTTTTGTGTGTTTTGAAATAGGGTCTTGTTTGGTTGATGAGAGTCTTGCTAAATTGCTGAGACTGGTCTTAAATCTGCAATTGTCTTGTCTCAGCTTCCCAAGTACTGGGATTATAGGTGTGTACCACCACTCTTGGCTTATTTTTTATAATTTTATTTTTTGTATTGAGGATTAAACCCAGGGTCATTCTACCTTTGAGCTATACATTCAGACCTTTTTTTATTTTTTATTTTTTGGTATTTTGAAACAGGGTCTCATCTCACTAGGTTGCTAAGTCTTGCTAAATTACTGAGGCTGGTCTTAAACCTGTGATCCTCCTCTCTCAGCCTCCCAAATTCTGGGATTACAGGTGTGCGCCACCATGCCCAGCTCCTTTTTATTTAGAAACAGGGTCTGGTTAAGTTGCTGAGGGTCTCACTTAGTTGGTGGCAGGATGCATTCTTAGCTCATATGAGGGAAAGGGTATGAGTCATAGTAGTTCCTAGCAGAGATAGTGTAATTTTGACATTAGACTAATATATTTTGATAGAAGAGAGAAATAAATGTACACAGAAATGAAACTGATAAAGATACCAAGTAGGCAAGGATTCTGAACATTTTTTAATTAAGAAAAACATTGATTTAAATACTGATGTTGAGTTTTTATATAGAGAGATATTTACCCACTATTAGAGCCCCTCTTCCCCCCAGGTTATAGAAGAACCAGCACTGCTCGACTCAGGATATTTCCCAAAAGACCATATGCTTTATATTTAATTTCAAATAGCTTAGTGTTTGGGAGGTATTTTAAATTTAATCTTGCAGGATGAATATATAAAACAGGGAAAGAGGATGTATTTAATCTACTTTGAGGAGAAAGAATTCCTAACAAAGCAATCAGACTCAAAGAAGGCATTAGCACACCTTTGAAAAGCGAAAGCAGGCAATATTAAACTTTTAAAAGATTACTTTGAAGTAATGTGGAGTTGGTTAATATCATTTTGGTGAGGAGGGAAGGAAGAGACTGTGTTACACTATTTATTCCAAGATCTTTGAAGGCAGCTTCCCTCTGCCCCCTCCCTTGTTTCTCAGCTGGTTCATTTTAGTGTTAATGAGCATTAAGCTCATATATCAAAGAGAGAATAATAAACCTTTAAATGTCAACCTAAAGAAGGCCTTTATTTTTCCATTTGCAACTATAAAGCAGTGAAGATAATTTAAGATATGCAAACCTGAAAAATTACCTGAGCATGTACAAAGAAGAAACTGGAAGAGGTATGAAATTACAGTGTTTGAAAAAGAAAGGATTTTAACTGTACATCCAACACACAATAGTGAGAGAAAAGAACATTCCTTTAAGGAATTGACAACATAGAATTAGAAATATGTGATAAAAATTTAGAAATGTAGCCCATTATATTTGTCATTCGAAGTGATAAATGTGAGCATTTAGTCACTAGCTTTTTTATAATCTGTGAGGATGAGCTGATTGATGGTTTGGGAAGCAAAATGTTAGTCTTGCAACTGATGCTAATTTAGAAAAGAAAGTAAATAATGAAGGGTCATTCCTGATGCTATTAAAGAATTCAATCATTGCAGTACAGTTGCTGAGGCAAACAATAGTATATGCGCTTTCAGTCTGGGACAGAGTAAAATATTCCTTTTGAAAACAGCAAGAGCAGGTCTATCTGAATGAGAGTGTCACCTGAAAAGAGACTTGAGTCAGAAAAATCCTTCAAACTGAGCGATTCAACACGTTCAACAGAGAGAATAGTTACAATTCAAGAATAGAACCTATGTCTGGGCATAAAGGAGTTCTCAGTGAGGCCTGCATGCAGCTAAACCAGGCTGGCTCTGAGCATAGAACTTAGGAAAAAGTTGGAAAAATACACAAAGAAGCAGCTTATGTCAGAGAACTGGCAGTGTGCATCTTTCTCCAGTACCCAGGTTTTGTTTGTGCTGCTTTGACTGTCACTGTGGTTATTCTTGATGTAGTTTTACTGTTCTTCCTAAATATGATTATATTTTTCACTTATCGATTTAATTATTTTACTTCTTTGATGCTTAGGTGGTCTGTGACTTTAAACCACAAACATAAAAGTCGAAAGTATACGGACTCAGTTGGAACTTTGCAGTGGAGCCCTTACAGATAGTCAGTGACACCTGGATTAAAGCACACCTACACACCTGCAGACTATCTGATAGGGCTGAGGGCCACATGAGGCCTCCTGCCCCAAACGTCTGTCATTGGGACTGATATTTATTCCACTATTAAACATTCAGTGCTTGGAAACATTTCTAGGTTACCGTGTGTAGGTAAAACCTTAGGAGAGTGGTGATCCCTTATGCCACTGTGAACGCAATCCTAAGTGAGAGATCAATCGTGGTTTGTTATATTGTAAGAAGGGAATAAGGGGCTGAGGCATTTTTTCATACTTTAGCTTACTGAAGCTGACCCATGGGTGACTTTAATGGACTTAATTGAAGCCTTCAATAAAGATACAGCCTTTACATTTAGGTTTTTTTTCTTTTCTGTTTATTCATTTCTTTCTTCTCTGTCGCAGTCTTTTATGGGGTTTTACTGAGAAACTTGTGCTTCCACCTACAGAGATGAGAATTGTGCTATAAATCAATTATGAGGCACAGAAAGCATTGCCACGCTGCCCCTTCCTTGTCTATTTGCTAATCCAGTTTCTCGAGTTTACAAACCTCCATTTTCTTTGGCATCACTGGTTTTTATTCTTGCTAATAAGAGAGGATCCTATAGAAAATTCATTTTAAGCCATTAGTGATTCATCATGAGTTTGAATACTACAGATAAATGTACCTGCAAAAAAGAGGATAGAGAGAGAGCAGAGGTCAGTGCTTACATGAACCCAGGTAATAGCTAGTAGAAACCTTCGAAGCATTTTAATACTTGCAAGAAGACAGTGTGGGCTGCCTAGGAGTGCCCCTGATATTCCTCAAATCATTCTGCTTCTGTGTGAGACTAGCACAGCTTATATTTATGAGAAGTTCATGTATATATTCCAGGGAGGTAAGGCTAATACTTGTTCAAGGTTACAGTTATATTTTCACATTAGGGTAGGTTTTTTCCTACAATTCAGTGATCTTCTAGGTTGCCCATCTCTCTTTCAATTCTCAAAAGCAAACTGGTTTTAGAACACAAATGTAAAACATCTTTGGAGACAAATGTATTTCCCAACCCAAACCAATAAATATAATGCAATCCAAACCAAAATAATATAATTTTAATAAAAAATAGCATTTTATGTGACAGAATTTTTCCTTCTAGCTTGGATAAATAAGGATATGCCATACTCTAAATAATATTGATGGGAGAAAATTATGGGAAGATGATATATGATAAGAACAAGGAAAATAATTTTGTTGACAAATTATTTGCAGTGGTGTTTCAGAGCATGGTGACATATTTATTTATTTTTTCTTTCCTATTAAGAATGCTGAATTAGGGTGCTCTCAGGAAATAGCATATTCAAAATTGGTAGTTGAGGAGAATTTGATAAAGGAAGGATTTGTAAAAGAATATGTGGGGCTTAGCCAGGCATGGTGGCACACTCCAGTGACCCCAGTACTTGAGAGGCTGACTCAGGAGGATCACAGGTTCAGACCAGCCTCAGCAACTTAGCCAGGCTCTTAGCAACCTGGTGAGACCCTGTTTCAAAACAAAAATTTTTTAAAAAGCTAGGGTTGTAGCTCAGAGGTAGAATGCCCCTGAGTTCAGTCTCCAGTAAAACACACACACACACACACACACACACACACACACACACACACACACACACAAATAGGTGGGGCTTATAGTGAAATCAATAAGGGATATTGATGTATGAAAGAACTAGGGACTTATAGTGAAGTCAAGAAGGGATATTGCAGTATGAAAGAACTAGCAAGAATGAGGAGTCTACCAAGCAAAGCCTAAAGGGACTAGGAAAAAACAAATGACTCCATGGGCAGAATAGCTGATAGGAGTAAGGCATGCTGTAGAAGATGCAGCCAACTCAGTTATCTGACAGGAAAGAGCTGGAAAAATCAGAACCTTAGTCAGCCACATTATTTCCCTCTCCAACTATTTCCTGTTCTTTCTTCTTTTTAGTAAAAACCCAGTGGAAAGCCAAATACAAGGGACCTCATGGTTATAATACAGATCATCTTTGGAACACAGAGCTTGGTGGAAAGGGTGGGGGATGCATCTGGAGGGTCAAATGGAAGGTACATGATACAATTGCCTGTGGACATCTTGTCAAATTTAGTTCAGGTCTTTTCAATTTTTCCATCTTCAAGACCAGTCTTTTGTAGCACTTTAACCCTCTGCTTAGTGGTACTTCTCTAAGATATCAGTATATTTCTGTTGTTCTCGCTTTATCCTTAACAAGTTCACAAGATTTTTATTGCCCTCTCTCCCACTAACATAATCCTGTGGTGCTGATGGTGGGTCTCAAATTGAGGCAATACTCTGGCAGTCATTCCAGGATTTCGGAGCTATTCTATAGATTCTGCAAGCTCTTAGGAAACATTTAATATGTTCTCAAATTACCAGCATTGAGATTTTTATACTAAGAAGATAAAGTTTGTTGTTTTCTAAGGAACAGGTATGTAAAAATTGTGCTTTCACATGGGTTCTTTTAATTGGACACAACAAGAATTAACACTGGTAGGTTTCCAGCTTCCTTTTCTCCAGAAGCCTATGATAGTGAGTCACATTTTGCTGACTCTTTCAACTCCTTTAGAGAGAAAGGGAGTTTTTAATTGATATGGGAGATGTTGGGTCAAGTTATATAGTGATGTAATAAGAGGAGAGGAGAAATGAGAAAGAAAGTTCCTGCATGGGGGCTGAATGTGGAGGAAACACTGGGATAATTATGAAGAGATTGTCTGAAACATCTGGGGGTATAAAAGAAACAGGAAAGCAAAGAGAATCACTCAGGACTATGTATGTAGAGCCTCAGCATCTTTCATGCCTACAGATATTATGAATTTTTCTTAAAATTCCCTTCAGTTGCTTACTATATTTCTTCAAATGATGCTACCATTCTGAATCAGGACTATATAGATACCAAAGATCTAAAAATTACTCACATGGAGGTTGTCAGGCAGGATTCTAGACCTTAGATAGATAAGTGGTATACAAGTCATTTTAAAGTTGAAAGAGATTAATTATCATAACTGCCAAATTGTGGGACTGATTGTGGAAAGATAGGGAGATGTTGATGGTTCTCATGCTTGGGTTGATGGTCATTGGAATAATGCATGTGCCTAGCTTACCTCACATAACATAATGCCCTCCAGCTTTATTTATTTGTATTAAATGACAGACTTCCTTTTTAAAAGCTCAGTACTATTCTATTGTGTCTACATACCAAATTTTCTATATCTGCTCATCTGTTGGTAGACACATCTAGATTGACTCCACATCTTGTTTATTGTGAACAGTGCTGTAGTTAACATGAGAATGAAGTTATGTTTTCCACATATTGATTTCATATCGATAGACATTAAATAGTGGGGTTACTAGATCAGTTGGTACTTCTAGCTTTTTTAAGATTTCTTTTTATGCATTCTGGTGCATTATAGACTCATAGTCTCTCACATAATGTAGTAAATAGTTATAGTGATATACATTCACATAGCAGTTGGTGAGTTTTTCCCTTGGCTCCCTCCCCATTCCCTCCTTTTTAATTTTTTT
>PVLC010046156.1:0-11534 GCA_004027655.1 Graphiurus murinus | reverse complement strand
CAGTACAAACAGAAGAGTATTTTTGTCTTTTGTGTTTATTTTGATTTTCAGCGAGATGGTAATGGCTACCTTTCACAATCAGAAAGTGATATAATGTGTCAAAAACAATTCCAGCATTCTGGAAATGGTATGGGCATGGCAGTGGAGCTCTGAGTAAGTGGTGGGCTTGGATTATATCACCCAGACCATCATACAAAAATCCACTGGTGCTGGTAGCTCAGGACCCTCATGCCAGAGAAAGAGGGCATCTCCTCTCTGACCTTCTCCAGTGGTCTGACTAGTGGCAGATTCCAGCTCTTATGATCAAAGACCCAGATTGCCATGTGGGCATCTGGGCCACACCTGGCATCTCTTGCACAGTCCCCAGCTCCATTAAGTCCAAGTACAAGGTGTGCAGCAGCCTTGTGAAGGAGGACCTTCTTCCCTGTGGATAACGGACACTTGCTTCTCCTGGAGCCTTTGATCTGCGGTTTCACCCCCAGGACCACACAGTGGGCCTTCTTTTTGATGCATTGAAGATTTAAGATAATGAATGTGAAGATAGGGCTTTGCATCTTCTCTGGACTGTGCTTTGCTTTACCCTTGCTCTTTGGTACAATATCTTTAATATAGATCCACGTGTCACACACATCGCTGGCACCTCGTTTTCACATAACCACATTTGACACCCCATTTGATGGTGTCAACATTCGAAGAGGCTCCTCAGTGCCTTTGACAGTATCAGCCTTTAGAATGTTTTCAGAGCACTTCCATGTAAGCACCTTTGACAAGATCAGCAGCTGGAATGTTCCATAAAACTGTGCGTTCAGTTTCGAACACCAGCAACTCTTACTCTGTGTTAGGCATTGAGACAAGGGTTGGTCAACCAGCAACCCATTTGCTCCTTGTAACCAACCTAAGAAGTAGACCAGATCCATCCTATTTTACAGCTGATGTACTGGATGGATAGAAGCTTGTCTGAGGATAGCAGCTTCTCCAGGAAGGAGAAGAACTGGGATTTGAATCTAGATGCTTAGGGACTTTATTCTCTTATTGTGTACCACTGGTTACACCATCATTATTGAAATAGTGCAGGAGCAAAGTGCCTTGGGAGCAACGTCAAGAGCCATCTATTGCCCAGGAATGGTGAAGGAAGGCTTCAGGAGAGGGAAGTATTTGAAGGGACTGTGAAAGCTCAGTAGCAGTTGGGTCAAGCAGAGAAGCTGGGAAAATGCAAGAATGTGTGTGAATTCCAAGTAATATTTAAGAGGTGACACTGGTTAGGGAGTGGAATAAGAATGGGGGCCAGGGGAGGATGTGCGAGATAAAGGCCAGAATGCAAAGAACTTTGAATATGTCAGGGAGGAAAATCTTTTTTCCTGAACCTTGTTTGATTCTGTGGCTAAGGTCTTGCATACTAAGCTGATGAAAGACATTAACAGAAGGAAAGGTACATAATTTATATTGGTTTTAAATTGACGTAAACAGGAATTGGCAGATTAAAAGTGGAACTCAAAGAAGCAGTAGGATTTGGTAGAAGGGGAGGCTTACATACCATTTTAACAAAAGAAAGAGAATGTAGGTTTCAAAAGAAGATAAATATCGAGGAAATGGTAAGGGAAGGAGTGAAGGCTAAGGGCTAGTTTAGCAAGGTATGATTATGCAAGCTCAGCTTCCCGGAACCAGATGATAAGAGGGAGACAGAGAACTCTCCCTGTGCATCTGTTAATTCTCAGTTGCTTTCAGTTCAAATAAATAATCCTTATGCCAATGTGGCATATTTTGGGGTGGATATTCTAACCCCCTTCAAACACCATGCTAAGTAATTTGGGTTTTAGTTTACAACAATGAGAGATTTTAAGCCTTAAGCGACACGGTCAGATTTATGTGTGAAAATACATTCCCCCTGCAATCAGAGGAAGAGTTTAGGAAGCATAGAGAATATCTCAGTCTGGGATCCACCCTTTGGAGAAGAGAAGGAAAGAGAAAGTACTCTCCCTTCTTCCTGTCCTTCTGAAAGGAACCTGGGATTGCAATTTTCCTCCTCATGGGTGGCTGCTGTTGGGCAGATGCTCCATCTGTGTGGGGCTGGTTGCTGCTGGTTCCCAACCGAGGCACCCCAAGAGGCTTCCAGCTCTTTGAATCCCACATGGGGGGTTAGCACACAACACCCTCTCCTGGAACATCTTGAAGGATCTCAGCAGAGGCTGCTGCAAGATGCTATCTCAGCTTCCTGGTCCTCAGCCTGTCCCTTTTGCTAAGCACTGCTTTAAACACCCTTCAGCCTTCCTTCCTGCTTTGCAAACATTTAATTTCAGAGATCCACTGACCTGGGTGTCATTCAAGGGGGCTTCACCTTTATTGTTCATTTTGGGGCCTGAGGCTGTACCCACAGACACGTGAATGGGGCAGGAGGAAGGGGAATCTCCTTTCCTCTTTTCTTGACACAGGGACAGGACAGGAACGCTGCCCCTCACTCCTGCTCCTTACTCTCCCCTGGGCCCCAGGAAGACAATCCTTCTTCATCAACTCTTCTTCCTGGATTCCTGGGAGGCTGGAAGCCCTGTTCAACTCTCTTTGGACCAGCTGTTCCCCTCCCTGAGAAGATTTTTCTCCAGAGCTGGTATCATAGCTTAATGATGTTCCACCAATAAGGGGAAGGTAATTGATTGTTAAGTGAAAATATAAATTGTAATTGAATCCGTCACATCTCAGTTTTTCATTATCCTGTGACAAGTCTCTTAGTGCATTGGCAAGCACTGCAGGGACAGGGAGGGATGGAGAGAATGGAAGAAAGATGAAGAGGGTTGTCTTCTGTTCCTATTCCCACCTGCTAGTGGTAGGCGTGCCTTTCCTGATTGTTCACTTCCTGGTGTGAGTGTGCATGGGTGTGCACACACTCACCTGAGCACAGGATCAGGTGAAGCCATGGGAAGGAACCAAGGTGGAGCTCACAGGTTGCGATGTGTAGGTCCAGTTCAAGCTTGAGATTAGTATTTCTAGCTTCCTCCTGGATATCCCATTTCTTTAACAAGCTTATGCTGTGACAGGCGCCATGCCAGCCGCACTCCGTGTTTTGATCTTATTTACTATTACAGAGAAAGGAGAGCAGGGTGGGTAGGAAGAGGACCAGAGGACCGGCTGTTTGGATTACTCTTGTCATGCTGCCACTTGATAACCATGTAGCCTCAGGCAAGTTACTAACCTCGACTGTCTGTTTTCTCACCTGTAAGGTAAGGATGATAATAAATATTTACTGCTTAGAGCCACTCTGAAGATTAGACAGGGTTAGTGTAGGTAAAACACTTAGAAAAACACTCACAACAAAAACAGTAGTGATGAAAAAGTTACTAGCATTATTCTTTTCAAGAGCAGTTTAGTGTTGGTGTGAGTCTAAGTACTTAGAAGACATGCCGAGGCCAAGCTTCTGGGTGGGTCGAGAAGGACAGGATTAATCCCAGGGTAGCCAGGATGAGGAACTTGGCCTGCATCTCTGTTGCCGGGATTTCTCCAGAGGGGCCTAGAGGAATGAGAGTGACCTCAAGGAGTACTCTGGGGGCAATGGCGGGGGTGGGGGTGAAGAAATATCTACTGGCTCATTCCTGTTTCCTGTTTCCTAATGGCCAAAATTCTCTCTATGAGGTATTGATTCCCTCAAATTTCTAGATTGTATCATCTAGCACCTCTTGACAGCTGCTGGGGAAACTCATCAATTGTCAGACTCATCAATGAGTCTGATACAATTTCCCCCATGTCTTGAAGGTATTTCCAATTCTTATTTCATAGTAAAGTATTTGCAACATGGAGATAATAAATGAGTTAAAATAATCTTTTGCATATTTTTATCCACCCATATCTTACTGATATTTAATTTACATAAAATGAAATGCTTGAATTGTATGCCCCAGTGTAATCGACACTGAAAACAACACATAAAACATTTCTATCATTCCAGAAACTTCTCTTATTCTTCCAGAATAGTGCTCTCTGCCCAAGGCAACCTCTTCATGATTTCTAGCACCTTAGATCAATTTCATTTGTTCTTGAACTTGATATAAATGACATTATATTGTAGATATTCTTTTGTTTCTGGACAATGTTACATAGCATTGTGCTCTTGAGATTTACCTGTGTTATTGTATGTTCTTCTTTTCCTGAATAATAACCAACTGTATGAATATACTGGAATGTATGCATCCATTCTTCTGTTGATGGATTTGGCTTATTTTCAGTGATCACAAGTAACACTTCTATGAAAATTCTTACAGAAGTCATTGTAGACATATGTTTTCATTTCTTTTGAGTGTATATTTAGGAATGGAATTGCTGTGTCACAGGGTAGATATGTGTTTTGTACAAAAAATGACAAACAGTTCTCCAAAATGGCATTACCATGAAACGATCCTTCCAGCAATGTATGAGAGTCCCAGTTCTTCTACATGCTCAGGAAAGTTTGGTTTGTTGATTTTGATTTTATCCATCTTAGTGGACATAATACGGCATCTTACTTCACTTTTGAATGCATTTTCTTGATGACTAATGATATGGAGAGCACTTTTTCATATGTGGATTGGCCATCCTTATATCTTCTTTTGTAAAGATATACTTAAAGTAATAGAAAAAATTGAACAACACCAGCCTACAATTTCATGTGAAGAAAAAATTCCTGAAAACATAATACAAAATATGGACTTTTCAGATAGACAAAATCTGATTTTTTTTTTGCCAACAAACCTGCAGTATGAAAAATATTAAAGGAAGTATATCAGGCTGCAGAAAATGATATCTAATAAAAACTTCCGTCTTTTCAGAGGCAAAAAGAGAATCATAAAATCTTTGTGTAAATATTTTTAATGCTTTTCCTTAATTATCTCACTCTCTTTTTCCCTTCTGTACACACACACACACACACACACACACACACACACATGCACACACACATGCATACACACACACACTTTTCACACACAGTTTTAACAATCTACAGACCATGTTAAAAAGTATTGTGGGATGTGTAACATATGCAGAAGTAAAAAATATAGAATAACAAAGAGAAAGAAGGATTAATAGAGCTTAATCTTATCAATTCCTTGCATTATTCATGAAATAATATATCACTTGAAAGTAAACTCTGATAAGGTAGAGATGAATAGTGTCTTATCTATAACAATAATTCTTAAAATAATGCAAATAAGTTAAAATAAAAGGTCAATAGAAAAAGTGTAATACTAAAAATATTTTATTCATACAAAACAAGGAAGAACAAAAACAGGAGGAAAAGATACAAAAGAGAATGGAAAAAATAAAATAATAATATCATGATAGACTTAAAACCAACCCATATCAATAAGTATGTTAACTAAGCACTCTTATGAAAAAGGAGACAGACTGTGTTGCTTACAGTAAATCCTTTAAATATAAGGACACACAGAGGTTGAAGTAAAAATATGGAAAATTATATGCCATACAAAAGCTAAGCAAAGGAAAGCTAGCGCCACTGAATTAATATGGCAAGGTAGACTTCAAGACACAGTTTTACTGGGAATATAGAGGGACATTTTATAATTATAAAAGGTTCAATTCATTCATAAGACAGAAACATCTTAAATGCGAATACTCCTAAAAATAACTTCAACATATCTGGAACAAAAAGTGGCTGTACACAGAGGCTAAATAGATAAATCTGCAAAAAAAAAAAAAAATGGGAATTTTAAATTCTCTTCTCTCAATAGGTAATAGAACCTATAGGTTTGAACAACCCAAATGACCAATTTGATGCAAATGACATTTATAAAGCAATATGTCGCTTGGCATGGAGGCACACACCTATAATTTCAGTACTTGGGAGACTGAGACAGGAGGATCACAAGTTTGAAGCCTGCCTCTGCAACTTTAAGTTGAGGTTCTGTGAACTTTAGGTTGAGGTTCTCAGCAACTTAGCAAAACTCTGTTTCCAAATAAAAAATAAAAATAGGGCTGAGGGTGTAGCTCAGAGCTAGAATGCCCCTGGGTTTAATCCCAAGCACCAATAAAAAAGCCAAACTGCAATACAGATTTTGCAAGCATATAGAACATTTTCCAAAAGATCATATGCTAGGCCATAAGACAGTGTCAATTAATTTCAAAGAATCAATAACATAAGGAGTATCTTCTCTGATGATTATGGCACTGAATTGGATCTCAAAAATAATAGCATATAACTCGCCCCCCCCCCAATATTTGGAAACTAAATAATATACTACTAAACTAAATAGCCCAGGGGCCAAAAAAAAAAAAGAAATTACAAAGAAAATTATGAAATATTTCATAATGAGACATTACAAATTTCAAAATTTGTAGGATATAAATAAATCAGTGCCTAGAGGAAAATGTAAAGTTTAGAGACCCGTAATAGGAAAGACTTAGTGCTGCTTTTCAAATAGTATTTTGATGTTTCTGGATCCTATACATTTCTATTTAATTTTAGATTCAGCTTGCTATTTTCTTCAACCATACTGAAGCTTCTTATCTATGAACATGGTATATATCTTTTCATTGGTCTCAATCTCATAATATTTTCCCAAGCAATGTATGGGTATATTTTGGGTTTCCTGTATGTAAAGATTCTTCTTCTCTGGTACTTTTTAAGCTGTCCTTGGTGACTTTGATTTTCAGCAGTTTGACGGGTTGTCAAGATATTGGTTATCTTTGCTTACTGTAAGTGGCAAACTACAAGTGGTTTACTGAGCTTTTGCTATCTTTAAATTGATGTCTATAAGTGGTTTAATAATTTTTCCATTATCTTTTCAAATATTCCTTTTGCTTTATTCTATCTTTTTCAGTATTCTGTGACTCTAATTTCATATTTTAGACCACGATTCCCCTGCAGCAAGGCCAGAGATCTGAGAGGAGGTGAGACTCTAGAGTATGGTAAACATAAATCTCTAAACATGGGAGATTGTCCTTTTTGTAGCCTTCCTGCCCACTTTTGGGGTCACTGTAAATAATTCTCTATTTTTTTCCAGTCCTGTTTCTATACTGGGGACTGAACTCAGGGGCATTCTACCTCTGAGCTACACCACCAGCCCTATCTTGTTTTATTTTTTAAATTTGAAACAGGGTTTCACTAAGTTGCTGAGGATAGCCTTAAACATGCAATCCTCCTGTCTCAGTCTCCCAAGTACTGTGATTACAGATGTGTGCCATCATGCTGGGCTCTGCCTTTCTATTTCTGGGGAGGTATCTTTCCATCATGCCACCCCATTCCCAGCCTTTGGAGGGCTGCTGCCAGGTATTGTGTGGAGACCCTCAGAACCTTGAAGAGATTCCCCCTGGATCTCCTGTCCACCTGGTTCCAGGCTTCAGGCAGCTGCTGTTGGGCACTGGATGCAGTTGGTGGTGTCTCAGGGAGATTTCATCAAACCTCTTTATTTGTCCCTTCCTACCTATAGAGGTCACAATGTCTTGCACTTAGTAAAGGCTGTGCATGCTGTGAGAGGAGGGATCTATTTATCTGCTCTAACCCTAACCTTAAGCACATCACTCCCATGTACTTGGTATAGGTCAATGGGACAGATTTGTGGCAGATGTACTGAGCTGTTCAGTGGGAGGAACATCATGGAATTCCTAGCTCACACATAGCTGTAAAATTTATGAGATGTTGGGCTAATTTCTCCTTCCTTTTGTCCATGCCGAATTCATCCTTTTCCTGCCTCTCCACTAAGAATGAGAGTGGCTGTGAATCCCTACTCTCTAAGAAAGGGCTCATTGCTTTCTGGAATTTAATTCATTTAGGCTTATTGACATTCTCAGCTCTCTGGTGGTCTCAAAACCTATAATTTTGTAGTGTACCTGTCTTCTAATGTTAGGACAAGAGTGATGCTCCCTTGTGACTCTACCTGCTAAATATACATCCATATTTCACCTCTCTGCTCTACTAAAGATGTCATGGGGGCAATAATAAGTTTCAGATCCAGAAAAGGAAAGATGATTGAACTCAAACCAATGGTTGCTTTGTTCTTCTGACATTGAAAAGACCATTTAGACAGAATAAGACATCAAGCCTCTTTAAGGATTTCAGGGTTTCAGATAATTGTTCCTACAATTTGGAAAGTGATATTAGGAGGCATATTAATTTGAATAAGCTGATTTTTGGCTATGGGGCATTTAATATAGCAAGTATTTCTCTCTGACTTGTGGCACAATGGAGACCAAAGAATTCCCCTGATCCCTTTCTGCTAAGGTTAGACTCACTCTCTGGAGAAAGGACATAGACAGTTATGCAAAGCAGAAGAGTGTTCTCGAGTTCATCTTTTATTTTTATTACTCCTGTAGTAGTGACAACTGGTCTGAATGATCCCCAATATTCATCACCCGTTTGACATAAAAATACCTTCTGCTCTGTCTGAGGTTTAATTTCCAATGGAGGCTTATTCTGCCTTTGATTTTAGGCCTCCACTCTTCCTCCAAGTGCCTTGTCATCCCCACACTGTCCTTTGCAAGGAGTGTCCCTAAACCACCAACCACTGACAAGGTTCCTCACAGGTTGGGCAAAAGGGCTTAGTAAATTAGAAAGAGGTGATGAATGTGCACCTTATCAAAAGTAACAGCTGTTGCAGAGTACTGCACTTACTGCAAAGCCCTGAGCTCTATTGGAAGAAACACTAGGTAGGCATGGTCACAATGCCAGAGCTAATGCACCATTTTTCATAGTGTAGTGAATTAGTCAACTTTCTGTCATTGTGACAAAATGCCTCAGAAAATCAACTTAAAGGAGGAAAGATATATTTTGGATCAAGGTTTCAGAGGTTGCAGTGCATGGTTGGCTGGCTCCAATGTTTCTGAATCTGCGGTGAGGCGGTGCATCATGGCAGGAGGAAGTGGTAGAACAAAGCTGCTCTCATTATGGCATCCAGGAAGGAGAAAGAGAGAGAACGTGTGTGTCTCAGTTGACATCCTAACTGCTATATCCAAAACAAATGGCCTCACAACTTAGAGAAAGGAAGATCATTAGCTCATGGCTTTTTGGAGATTCCAGAATTCAGTCTATGTCAGGCTGGGTGTTCAGGGCTCAGGGCATGATGGTGGAAAGCAGAGAGTGGGAGAGAGCAAGACTCTGCTCTCACATCATGGAGGCTGGAAGCAAGAAAGATCCAGTGAGCAAGGGAATTCCAAGACAAAAGCGCAGTCCCTAAGGCCACACCCCAGGGGTCTGCCTTCTCCAGTCACACCCCACCTGCCTACTAGCCCATGGTGAGTCTTCACAATGATTTATGTATTGATGAGACTACCGCCCTTATGATTTAATCATATCCACTCTAAACATTAATACATGAGCTCTTGAGGGGACAAAATCTGTAACTAACCATAATAGAGAGAAGAAGGAGGAGGAACAGGAAGAAAGAAAAGAGAAGAGAGGAAGGGAAAGGTCCAAGGGGAAAATCTACCCCCAAAGGCATACCTCTGGTGACACATGTTTTTCCATCTTCCAATTAAGCTCCACCTCTTCAAGTTTTCACCACCTTCCAATAGGGCCACCAGCTGAAAACCAACCCTCAACACATGAGCCTTTGGGGACATTCCAAATCTCAACTATAATTTATTTAATTATTTTACTTATTCAATTAATAATTGAATGGTCACTTCCAGATGCGACCGTTGATCTACAACACACTCAGGAGGATGTGTGTTCAGCACAAGCATGCTGGAGAGGCCGCCTCTCTCCATTCTCCTGGTCCATAACTCATGATGTCAAAAGCCTCTGTGACTTGGATGTGGCCAAATCCAGGATCCATTGCTAGTGGGAGATAGAAGTATTTTCTTTAGTAAGATGTCTAAACATTTATATGAAAGCTTAGTGAATCATATTCCCCACAATTTCATTATAAAATCATGATTATTCTGGAATTATTAGTATAATATGATTGAGATATTGCTGATATGGAAAGCAAATCCAGACTCTTAGGTTAATTTTGCCAGTAGATATGGTGATTGTCAATTTTAAAAAAATCTTGTAATGTTTTGTGGTACTAGGGATTAACCCTGGGGGCCTTGTACCTCTGAGCTACAATCCCAGCCTTATTTTATTTTTATTTTTTTAAGTTTTGAAACAGGTCTCACTAACTTGCCTTGCTAAGTTACTGAGGTTGGCCTTGAACCAGCAATCCTCTTGTCTCTCAAGTATTGGGATTACAGGTGTGCGCCACCTTGCCTGGCTCCTGGATGTGGCTGTTATTAAAAGCAACTGTCAATTTCTCATTTTACTTTTTCTTGAATTTGTAGGGAGTCTTCAGGAAATCATGTTTCATAGGTATGGTCTTCAGAGTTCTACTTAATGTTGCCACTTCGATGTTTAATACACAGCTAAGTCTTGACAAGTTTAATATAGAACTCTCAGTTCTTCCCTGAACCTTCTCATACCTCAACCCTCTTCACTCACCTGATTTAAAGCCACAAATCTTTGAAAAGCACCATCTTTGAATTTCTTTTTTCCTTTACTCTTTACATTCAGTTTCCAAATCCTGTTGGCTTTAACTGTATCACATACTTTCATCCACTTATGATGTGAATTCATCTGTGCTCAATGCTTGTGCATGTATATGTGTGTATGCACATGCTTATGATGTATGTATGTGTGTTGGTCTGCTTTCTGTTACTATAACAAAAACCGGAGATAATCAATGTGCAAAGAGGTAAGGTTCATTTTGGCTCAGTCCACCATCAGTTGTCCCTGTTGGTTTGTGCCTGTGGTGAGGCGCACATCACAGCAGAGGTGTGGGGTGATGCAAAACTGCTCACCCCAAAGCCAGAATACAGAAGACGGAAAGGGGGAGGGGATAGATGTGCACTCTCCTCTTCAAGGTCATACCTCTAATGATCTGAAGACCTCCAGATAGGCCCTACCTCTTAAAGGTCCACAACCTCTCAGTAGTACCACTCTGGGGAACATGCCGCATGGATTTTTGGGGAACTTTCCAGATCCCAACTTTATTAGCATGTAGGCATGCATAAATTTACATCCCTAGTACTTAGGGTACTCTGAATATCTGAAAGAACCTTGAAAGGAAATCTCCAAAATTCTAGCTGGGAATTAGATATCTTCTACACAAGGGTCACCATGCTACAGAGAGGCAGAATTATTTACCTCATTTCACTGGGGAAACAAGTTCTTGATTCATACAGATACTGGAGAGATGTCTGGTGATGATAACAATCATGAATTTAACAGTGTGTGCACCACGTTTGTCTACTGATAACCTGAGGCCCTTATCTAGCCTATACAGTATTTTAAAATTTTTGAATTGCTTGACAACATAAAACAAAATAGGTTTTTCTGTATCTCCTGAAAGTCTGGGTTGTCTGGCAATGCAAGTCTTGCATTCCTGTCTAGCAACATACTGATGTTGTCTGCCCTTGAGCCGGGGCTCTGTTCTGCAGTTGGCCAAGGAAGGGCATCTCTCAGTCCATTTCACTGATTTGCATGACGTGCCTCTGAACCTGAAGCCTTGGCCAATCTGGATTCCTACACACCAGCATTATGAGCAGGCAGGTACTTCATTTACCACCAGCCTGGGGTC
>PVLC010046155.1:0-11526 GCA_004027655.1 Graphiurus murinus | reverse complement strand
TGTCTCTGAAAGCGACTCTAGCCAGAAGCCTGGAGACCTACCAGGAGAATAGAAATTTCCTGTCCAGACAAGCACAGCTGGGATTGTCCAGGCAGCTTCAACTGTGACATAAAGCACATAGTTTCTAGAGAATAAACAAACATAATATATAGATTAACTGCTGTTCTGCTTCTGCTAGGCAAAATGTTTTCCACTCACCCGTTCCTCCTAAGAATTGAGTTGGCTAAAAAGTCTGTATGCTCTAAGCTTGCTGCTCATATCTGGAACTTTGTTCTCTAAGCCTCAATAGTGAATAAACTGACCTGCTGTATCTTGATCCCATCTCTGAGTCTTGTTCTTTACGGAACAGGCACCTGCAACATTTTGGTGAGCCAGCTAGTAGACACTTTGGGACAGGTCCCAAAGACGGGACCCTGGGTGTTTTGCCTCCTCCTGCCTTCTCCATCATTGATGTCAATCCACTGAGCATGCTGGAGGTTTCTTTGTACTGTGTGAGAGACCTCATCTGTAGTTGGTCTACTCTGCTACTAACAGTCACCAAGGTCTTAGGTTGGAAATGGAACAGATCATTTCCCCACATGGACATCTGAATCATGGTAGGCCTCCCTGGGGCCCAGGCAGGATCCATTATTGGAATAGCAAAAGAGAGTTATGATCAACCCCTGGGAATTATTCAAATAATGTCCTAGGCACACAAAACTGGGATTCAGGATTCAGATTGTGTATGTGTGGATGACCAGTGCTTGAGTGTGACTGAGACAGACACTGAGGTCAAGCTCTGGTTTGTACTTCATAGGACCAAACAAAGTGTTGAGTCTGTTGCCTGGATCCAGGGCCATCCCGTCAGCTAAGTGGCAGTCCAGAAGGGACCTAAAAAGTCCTTGGTCAGACCAATTCAGGGTTAGAGTTAGGGTTTATACTGATCTGTCTGTTGCCAAAAGACAGCTGAAACACTCCTTGAGAGCCGGTTGGCTGGGCATGGACAAAGCAAATTCTGTCTCTAACTGTTTTGGGTGTCTGGGCACTGGACTGAACTTTCTAGGTAGGAATGGGAGGGAAACAAAGTAACTCCACTCCCCTTGGCCACATGATCAGGAATTTTGGAAAGGTGTATATAGGTGATTATGGATCCAAACTAAGCCCAGAAAGATTGCACACTCTGTGTGAAGTGGAATGCCTGATCCTCAGAGTAGGTTGGACATCAGAAGATTCATTAGATCCAGGCATCACTCAATTTATTTGGGATTGAGTCATAGACAGTCCAGGACATCCAGACCAGGTCCCTTACATTGACACTTGGCTCCAATTAGTTCAGAATCTCCCTCCATGGTTGTGAGGTCAGATCTCCCAGATCTTAATCTGCAAAAGGCAGGACTCTTTTGGTCAGTCAGGAAACCTGAGGCATCAACCAGGTGAAGCCTAACTGCTGCTCATTTTGGTATGCCCCCAGGGAAACCAAACATGCCCCTGCCATATGTCTTGAACATACTGTGGCAGCTGCTGACTGCACCAGGACATTAAGCACCCATATACCCATCACTACCTCCTGACCCATCCAACCAGTCATTCAGTGCAGCGAGTGCAACCTCAAATCTGCCAAACTTCTGTGCCATCCCTACAACAAAGCCTGATTGACTCATGGATGAATCTTCCCTTAGACACCACTACCACCGCTGCCAATGCCCCTGCTGACTGGCCCTTCCTGGAATCTGAGGTCTCATGATTGACTCTGTGAAAGCGCCATTCCTGAAACCCCACTGCAATTTGGTGGCCAATTCCCTTTGAGGCAGGCTCAGGGAGCACCCACCATGAATGGACATGAACAGTTGCAGTCAGGTGGATCAATCAATGCTTGTATACCAGCCCTTCACTACCATTGAACTTACAAATTGGAAACATCATACTCCCTCTTCTACTGAAAAGCTATAGCTCTAGACAATCTCCTCCAATCCATCTTCCCAATGTACAATCAATCCTACTTGGCCTGATTGTTGCCAACTTCTCCTGGCTCTGTTCAACACTGAAGTAATGCACCATGTTATGCAAGTAGCAACCTGCGAGACTAAGGGAAATGTCTATGCAGAAGCCCTAAACCCCTAGACCTATCCTCAGGCATTCCTACCAAGAGATCCCAAACCAGGACAAAAAGAATCCCAGAGGCATGGCAAAACTGGAGGCATACTGAGAAGCCTTCCTCCAGGGGATTCAGAAGAGGGGCTCCAAGGCCACCAACATTGCCATGGTCGAAGAAGTCCTTCAAAAGTCTGATGAGAGCCCCAGTGCCTTTTATGAGCAGCTACAAGTTAACCCTGGAACAAAAAATTGCAAGCAAAAGTTCACCATTCCGTAGTCTCACTCATGAACTCCAAGGACACCATTGGCTAGCCAACACCCGGCTCACAAAATATCAGGAGGTGCTTTGTAAATTCTCAAATAGAGCTAGAAATTGTGTGCACCCTAAATCCAGCCACTCTGCTGCCACTTAGCAATGAGCTGCCCATCCATGAATGTGAGGAATTACTGGCATAAACCCACTCAGGGAAGTCCGACTTAAAAGACCATCTGCCTTTCCCACCGACAAAGTAGAACAGTCCTGAAGGGGGGAGTGAGGATTAAAGACAAAGTCAATACTAAGTCCATTACTGGGAGGACTGACAGTCAATACTGTAGCACCAAGTTTATTTCACAGGACCTTTTTATGCCATGACACCAGGAAGCTTCTATAAGAAAAATAACATGGGAACGTTAGTTATACCATGGCAACATAACATACAAAACATTACATGAGGTTTTGTAGCCCCTACAAGACCTATTGTCTTAATATACTGAAGCCCCTCAACCATATCTCAGTACAAGCATCATAAGTGTCTATATCCAGGTTATTGTTTCCTAGGTCTTTAATGTCAACACACAATGCCTGGTTGATATTAGCAAAACATGGGTAATTAATCATAGTCTCCAACATCTCCCCCTTCTTTATTTTTTAGAAAAATAAGACACCAACCTGCAGTTGATATGCAGGAAGCTGTGTCTGTCTTAGGTTGTTCTCTTTAAGGTACAAATCTTACCCGTGGTGGGAGCATAGGTGTCATGCACCTATGTCCTGTCTTAGGTTGACTTGTCTCTAAGAGAATCTTACCTGTCATTGACTAACAGCTCATGCAAAGGGGGTCGTGCGAAGCATTAACCCATGCATTTCAGCTTTAATTGTCCAAATAGTGCTGACAAAGATGCGTACCAGTATAGGCATCAAACAGAAACCTAGGAGCAATAAGATTCCAACACCTAGAAGACCTCCTGGCAAAGAAGTAAACGATGACCAAGAGGGCATGACAGCTTGTAGCTTTCCCAGAATATTTTGAGCAGTTTTAGCTGCATCAAATGAAAGGGGCTTGGCACTCCCTAGATCAGTAATTTCTTGGTGTAATTTCAACAAGTTTAGTGATAGGTTTTCATAATGCCATATCCCTTGCAGATGTGTCTTAATCCTATTCCAGTTATGATCACTCTGATTATAAATTTTAGAAGTAACACAGATCCAATCAAATTTAGCATGACACTTTAAATGTGTTCTAGTCTTTAACTCTTGAATAGTAATCTTTAAATCTTGAACCTCATTTCCTAAGTATAAAACAGTATCATATAAAGCATCTAGCCCATATTCTAATTTAATATCTATATGTTCTTGAGTTCCTAAAGTACAAGTAATATTTTTAGACATCTGATTAACAAAAGAAGCTGTCTGTACTTCTTGAGATAAAGCAACAGCAGCAGTAGTAACTGTGGCTAAAAGAGTAAGGAGAGCAATTATTTCAGTAATGATTAATCCCACCATTCTGTGGGAATGACTTAACGCATGATCAATTTCTTTTAAAATTTGCAACCCATTATCGCTATACCAAGGCCCCGACACATCAACAGGTATCAGGACAAAAGAAGGCTATTTAACTACCATAATCTGCACTCCCCTAGGTGTGTTAGACACAAAGGAAGTAAGAATACAATTTTGACAAGTAGAATTACAATGATTGGAAAAGCTAATATTAACATGTCCAATTAATATCATATAAGGTAAAAGTACACAAGCAGTTACATGTCAGGCATCCTGGAACAGTCACACTTTTTGAAAAGTAAGTGGGTAGTCCAGTACCTAGGCCTGAATAATTGATAGGCACACTTTCAGAAGGTAGAGAATTGACTGTTGCAGGCAGACCCAGCAGATGAGCCTTGTTCACTGTGACACTAATCTCTCTGTCCTCCCACACTGCCAGATGTAACAGTGGTGGATCTGGGAAGTAAGCCCAATACACCTCAGCTGTCACTCTCAGGTGAGCATGCAGAATCACGGTCAACAGGAGGTGTTGCAGGAGCTTCCTTGACCAATCGCTCTGGTAACCATTGTGGGCCCTATTCTTCCTGTGAAAAACACAAACATGACCTCGACCCCAGTTGAGCACCGGGTCAGGTCCCCACCATTTTCCAGTGTTAACATCCCTTCAATAAACCTGAGCAAAACCCATATGAGATTTAGGGTCCCAGAAGTGGTCAGCAGCAGAGCGACTGTCAACATCCAAATTTAAAAAATTAAGAATAAAGAGAGCATGAGCAATACTATTAGCCAGTGTTGTGGGGTAGGTCCCCCTCTCCTCTTTTTTTTTTTTTAACTGTGTCAGCATAAACAGCAAAACAGCAAGAAGATAACCTTTATTTTTATGTGTCAGCAGGATACCATCTATGTAATGAATAATATATACAGAGGGATGATTTTTACGTACACCTTGTAATGCTTGTGCCACAAATTTTTGACACAAGGTGGGACTATCGGCCATTCTTTGTGGAAATACTTTCCAATGATACTGGTCTACAGGCTTGTTGAAATTAAGAGAAGGGACAATGAAAGCAAAACGCTGACCATCTTTGGGGTCTAATAAAATAATATAAAAATAATCATTCAAATCTAAAATTATTTTATAAGTATCTATAGGTATGCCAGCAGGTGTAGGCAATCCGGGCTGCAGCACCCCCCATTAATTTCATAGTTTTATTGACTTGTCTTAAATCTTGCAGCAGCCTCCATTTTTCAGATTTTTTCCTAATAACAAATATGGGAGAATTCCAGGGAGAATTGGAAGGTTCAATATGCCCTTTGTCCAAGTGTTCCTGCACTAATATACGGGCAGCCTAAATCTTTTCTGATGTAAGGGGCCACTGATCCACCTATTCAGGGTCATCAGATTTCCACTGTATGGCATCTGCATGGGGTGCAGGCACTTCAGTGATGCCAGTTAAAAATATCCTACACCAGTCCAATCTAAATGTGCTCTACAAGATATGGGGTATTGTATTCTTGCCCTTTTACACCCAGTCCCTTTCCTGGTAGAAATCCTTGTTGAAACATTTGCTGTGTAACTATAGAATTAGGACTATACAAATAGACTCCCATTTTTTTTTATAACATCTCATCCCCAAAGATTAACTGGAAGTTTTGGCACAATATAGGGTCAGAAAGTGCTAGTGTATCCCTCAGAATCTGTCCAAGTCAATATATCAGAACTTTGTTCTGGGTTATGAGTCTGGCCAATGCCTTGAAGACCTGTAATAGTAGGTAGTTTTGGCTGGTGATCAGGCCATTGTAAAGCAGTTATAACAGACACATCAGCCCCGGTGTCCAGCAACCCAGTGAATGCCTGTCCATTCATATTTAAACAAAGCTCAGGTCTCTGAGAGCCAATGGCTTGAATCCAATAAGGATCTGAGGGTCCAAAATCTTTAGTGCCTCTTTTCTTCCTTAAAGCTGTATTATCAATTTTGGCCTAAGGAACCAAAATTAATTGAGCAAGGCATTGCCCTTGCTGTATTATTTCTATATTTACAGTTCCTTCTTCAGGAAACCAACGACACTTTTTCTACAAAAAGCAAAAATTTATGAAGTTTCTATTGCCCTAACGTAGTTCCTCAGGCTTGCAACATATTCTTAAGCATATGTACAAAAAGCAGTTGGCTATTTACTTGTCCCATATTATACTATATTATAAACTCCCAGCAAATCACCACTCACCCTCAGCTTTTGGTACCTTATTTTATGCGGTGTCCTTCACGGATTCCCCAGTCTTCAGATCCCTGTTCTGGCGCCACCTGTCGTACCTGCCAGCAAAGTTGAACAGTCCTGAAGGGGGGAGTGAGGATTAAAGACAAAGTCAATACTAAGTCCATTACTGGGAGGACTGACAGTCAATACTGTAGCACCAAGTTTATTTTTATACCATGACACCAGAAAGCTTATACAAGAAAATTAACATGGGAACATTAGTTATACCATGGCAACATAACATACAAAACATTACATGAGATTTTGTAAACCCTACAAGACCTATTGTCTTAATGTACTGATTGTACTGAAGCCCCTCAACCATATCTCAGTACAAGCATCATAAGCGTCTATATCCAGGTTATTGTTTCCTAGGTCTATAATGTCAACACACAACACCTGGTTAATATTAGCAAATCATCAGTAATTTATCATAGTTTCCAACAACCATCTGTACCCTGACCCTGACTTAGGGATGTTTGTAGATAAACAGCTCCATAAATCAACAGGGGGAGCAGCAAGGCGGGTATGCTGTTGTAACTTTGGACAAAGTTTTAGAGACAGAGCCCCTCCCAATTGGCACCTCAGTCCAAAATCTGAATTGATTGCCTTCACTCAGGCACTTGAGTTAGGGGGAAAAATCAGGTAGTCAACATCTACATTGACTCTAAGTGTTTCTTCTTAACTCTGCATGTCTACAGAGCTCTCTATAAGGAGAAGGGACTGTTACATTCTGGAAGAAAAGACTTAAAGCACCCTTAAGAGAGACTAAAACTGCTCTAGGCAGTTTGGAAACCAATAAAAGTAGCCTTGGGTATCACCTTGAAGCTGCATATATAGGCCACAGAATCCAGGCAAAGCAGAGAGATTGAACAGAACCATCAAAACTGGGTTAGGGAAAATACGTCAGGAAACCAAACTAACTTGGTTTCAAGCTTTACCCTTAGTCCTATTCGAAATTTGAGGCACTCCCACTGAGAGAGGAAGGTATTCTCCCTATGAAATGAGGTTTGCTCCACCCTTTCCTATCCTCCAAAGACTTCCAGGAAGGTTGCATGAAGTAAGAGAAATAGAAACTCACAGACTCATGAAAGAAAAGTCACATGTGACTTGCATGAATGGCTACTAGACAGTTACTCCAACAAGGCTGGTCCTTTGCTTTCTTCTCTCCTCACACCTATCCCCACAAACGACCCCATAAAAGTAACTATAGTAAAAATAGAGTATTGGAAGCTGACCTTAGAAATAGAACCCACTTTTGGAGACAGAAATACATGGCTGGAATAGGTTAACCACTCCATAAAGGTGTCCAAGAAGGTGGATTGCTATGCGTGTGCCCTCAGTCGACCACAAGCAAAAATTGTTCCTTTCCTGTTCAGCAGAGATGGGTTTAAAATGTATCATGGACCTTTTTTTTTTTTTTTTTTTTTTTCAGTACTGGGGATTCAACTCAGGAGCATTCTACCTCCGAGCTATACCCCCAGCCCTATTTCTTATTCTTTATTTTGAAACTGGGTCTCACTAAGTTGCGGAGTGCCTCACTAGGTAGCTGAGGCTGGCCGTGAACCCGGATCCTCCGGTCTCAGCCTCCCAAATGCTGGGATTACAAGCGTGTGCCACCATGCCCGGCTTTCATGGACCTTTTTTAAAGGAAAGAAAAAGTCATTCAATGAGGATCACAGTTTCAAGATGAGCCTCAGTAACTTAGTGAGACTCTCAGTAACCTAATGAGACCCTGCTTAACAGAAGAGCACTTTGTTATAAAACATTCCTTGTAAACAAAACCCAACAGGATGTATACAGAAGAATGTACACAAGTAGTTTGTTTGGAGAAAAGCTGAAGAAATGAAAAGTTGAGGATGTAGAACCCCCAAATAAAAAATACAAAACACACAACAATAAAAATGCAAGTTGCAACGCACAGGAAGTATTTGATATTTCTGTATTCTTCAAACAAAATCAGTAAAATGAAAGTAATGATATGCATAGGGTTCATGAGATAAGATGAATTGTGCACACATTTAAAGCTATCTGTGAAATGCTGTATTTGATTGTATTCGAAATATTAAAAAGCACCAGGCGTGATGGTACGTGCCTGCAATACCAGTACTTGGGAAGCTGAAACAGGAGGATCACACGTTTGAG
The DNA here is from genome assembly GCA_004027655.1 of Graphiurus murinus. Classification (NCBI taxonomy): domain Eukaryota; kingdom Metazoa; phylum Chordata; class Mammalia; order Rodentia; family Gliridae; genus Graphiurus; species Graphiurus murinus. The sequence continues at coordinate 3,293 of PVLC010046155.1, read as the reverse complement.
GCCTGCCTCAGCAACGAAATACTACAAAGCAAGTATGATGCATTTTATGCCATCTCTTACTAATATATTGTACCTTGTCTACTAATATGTAACATCTGAGAGATAGTGGTGACTATGTAATTGATAAAACAAGGGTATATACATAATCTTTTGATATATGCTTTAGAGTTTAAGGGTAAAAAGACCTGTTGATATCCTTGAGTGATAGCTAGAAATAATATACAACAATGCTCTCATTTTTTCTCAATGGTGATTTACAAAGGCTAGACAGCAATACTTGCTTTTGAGTTTTTCAGGGGTTTTACAAAATGATAGTCAATTCTTGAAGAAGGCATTTGATGAAAGAATTTTCAGTTCTAGACATACACATGACTCTTAGCTTGCTTGTCTTCTGGTGTCTTAGTGCACCTCTTTCTTGGGCTGTCTTGAGTTGCCCTGGAATTGCCTCACTGCCCAATACTGGGCTTAGAGTGCCTGGTAGGCTGCTTTCCTTACCTAACTGTGCATCTGTCTAGGTTATGTCCAAGTGACTGTCCCTTTCCTTGGGTGTGGGTCTGGGGTGGGGGCCCGAGAGGTGCTGTGCTCAGCCCTGTCTAGGCAGAACAACTCCCCCTGCATACACAGCTGGAAAATCTACACACATGTAGGTAAGGAGTAGTAATAGAACTCAATTGACAGGAGTGTGGGAAATTTCAAGTTTGAGTTTGCAATTTTCAAATTTTTCAATTTGAGTTTGCAAGCATGCAGTTCTTTAAAAAAAAAATTAATGGCTATTTGGGGCAAGATTATAGGGAAATTTCGTGTTCCCTCAAGCCCTCCGCACTGCTGCTGTCTTCAGATTCTTGTTAGGCATGGAGGCGTTTTCCCACTTGCTCTGGTAAGGGTGCGCCAAGGTCCCTCCACCCAGGACCCCAATCCCCCAGGGCTGCTAACTGATGGCTGGTGATCATTTTGGGTCAGGGTGAACCAAAAGGCAGAAGGACTGGGTGGAGAGGCACCAAGCTTCTTTCGAAGGCTGGTGTTAAGTTTTCCTGTCTCGGGTGCTCGCCACGTGCCCAGGAGTTTGGGTTAGTGCTTCAACAGGGTCAGCCACTGCTGCTGCTTGGCGGAATGTGAAGTCCGGGGCTGCAAGGCAAGCCCCCGAGGTGTTCACCACTGTCCGTCATCCCCTGCATCCTCTTGGGGCAAGGCCCCCACTCCAGAGCCAGTGTCCCTTCCGGTGAAGCTTCCTCCACACCTTCGGTTTCCCCCACCTTCCAATCAGTCCCCACGGGATGCCCCTCACCTGCTGGCCAGCTGGGGGACGCAGCTGTCAATTTCTTTTCCTGGTGTCCTCCACACCTCCTTGACAAGGGCATGTGCAGGGAACAATGGTGTCTCTGTGTCTGCACAGAGGGTTAACTGTCTCTCAAGGCCACCAGCGCGGGCAGTGATGGCACCACTTTTCGGGACATGGCGGCGACAGTGGCAGCCTGGGAAGCAGAGCTGGAATGGCAAGGGGCTGCGGATGTGGTGGGCATGGTGAGTCCAGTTGGTCAGCACACGGTGTGGGGATCCAGCTCTCCTGGACTCGACAGTTGGAGGAGGACATCCCGATCTCCATCCTCCCTGCTCCCCCCTCCCCGCCCCACCATGATCGTTCCCTGTCCTCGGACATCCTCCATGGACCCCAGCCTCGCTCGAAGTCACAGGTCTCAGTACCCTCCCCGCCCCTGTTTCTTGACTTCCCTCCTCTCCTCCTGATCTACCCCCCCCCCCCCCCCCCCCCCCCCCCCCCCCCCCCCCCCCCCCCCCCGCCACCCTGTCCCTCCTGCCCTCCCACCACCCCCTCCATTCTCTGTTTCCCATCCTCCGACGTCCTCTGGGCCCGTTCTCTCTCCAGCCACATCCTGGAACTTAGTATTTGCAAAAGTACAGGATAAATGTCACTGGGGAAAGTGACCAGCTCTGTTGTTTGCTGTTTTCCTTAATTGCACAATTCTTACACATGGTGTCTTTCCAGGCGAACCCGGGAGTTGGCTGCACTGCCACTGCACCCAGAGCCCCCTGCCCCCAGAAGACCTGGCGGGGTGAGTATTGGTATTTTGTCATGCCCATTTGCTGGTCACAATTTGCATCCGAGGCCCATTTATTTTCTTCTGGTTTCATCTCTGCAGATCCCCCTGTCCTGAATTGAAACTGGATTCCCCCAAAGTCCCTTCCATGCCCTAGCTTCTTCCCTCTCTTATGTTTTGATCCTTTGCCCTTTACTATTTCTAATGAAGATAAGTTGTGGCTTCTGTTATGGCTTTGGGTATCACTGTGGGTCCTTTTCCTTGGCTATTACAGAAATAAAAAGCCTGGAAACTTCAGGTGCAAGCAGTAGGTTTTTTTTAATTATAGAGATATAAAAAGGAGAAAGCATAGAGGCACCAGGCCTCCAAGAAAAAGTGATGGAGCATCCAGTGGAACACTCCCCCTCTGGGAATATCTGGTCTAAAATAGTGTCTTCATCATGTCTTTTTTAGCCTAGTTATCATGCCAACAAGCCTTGGCCCACTTTTTATCTTTGTTCTGCCCAAATGCAGGTGTTCCTGGCCTATTTTATATGCCTGCTTTGTACCAGCATCTACGTGAGGGGATGCATGATGTTTCTTTAACTCCCCTTTTAGTCTTTTGTCTTTATAAAGATGGCCTGTGAATTTCTATAACTTTCTAGATCTCGTTTTCCAAGTGTTTAATCTTGTTGCCATTGGGGCCCAACAGCACACTCACAGTAGAGCAAGTCAGCATTTTTTATCTTTGGTGTCATGGCAACAGCCTGCCTGCAGCCCAACCTGCCTGTATAGAGACAGACAAAATCTGTCTGTATAGGGACAGGTGAAACATCTACCTGCAGTCGGGTCAGCTTCTCGTGGCTCCCCCCTAACTCCTCCCAACCAGAAATGTACAATCAATCTTACCTAAGGAAATTCAGGCTGCTTCAGAATGATAACATCCTGTGCCTGGGAGCTGTTAGATGCACTTGCATGTTTCCAAGATATATCATTTTTGCATTGTATATTCTTGAGCATCTACCCAAAAATTTTTATTTAAAAGTACGAAAGGATGTACTAGGACATATCCTTAGATTATCTCGTGGCTTGCAAAGATTTAATGCTGCTCTTAGATTCTAATCCCTGATTCTTTGAAAAGTATGTCTCTGTATGTAATTGAGACTGGACTTTGGGAATCTCAGTGTTTGTCTTTCCTGAGACAGTTTGGACGCCCCTTGGTTCTTTAGAGTTTCATCTGTGGGCTGATGATAAAAATAC
>PVLC010046154.1:0-11543 GCA_004027655.1 Graphiurus murinus | reverse complement strand
TATACAAAGAACTCAAGAAACTCACAGCTAAGAAAACAAATAACCCAATCAAAAAATGGGCAAAGGATCTAAATAGACACTTCACAAAAGAAGAAATACAAATGGCCAATAAATGTATGAGGAAATGTTCCACATCATTGGTAATCAGGGAGATGCAAATCAAAACTACCCTAAGATTTCACCTAACTCCAGTCAGAATGTCAATCATAAAAAACACGAATAACAACACCTGCTGGCAAGGGTGTGGAGAAGTGGGAACCCTAATACATTGTTGGTGGGAGTGCAAACTTGTGCAACCACTGTGGAAAACAGTATGGAGGACCCTCAGACGAATGGGAGTGAACCTACCATATGACCCAGCAATTCCACTGCTGGGTATATACCCAAAAGAATGGAAACCAAACTATCAGACCAATGCATGCGTATCTATGTTTATAGCAGCTCAATTCACAATAGCCAAACTATGGAAGCAGCCAAGATGTTCATCCACAGATGAATGGATTACAAAACTATGGCATATATACACAATGGAATTTTACTCAGCCATAAAGAAGAACAAAATCATGTTCTTTGCAGGGAAATGGATGTAACTGGAAAACATTATGTTAAGTGAGATTAGCCAGTCACAAAGAGTAAAGAAGCATATGTTCTCCCTAATATGTGGATGTTAGGGAGAAGATGGGACATAAGAGGGTCCCCAGATGAAAAAGTAGAGACCCTCGATAAACAAAGAAGTTGAATTAACCGAAGGGAATGGACGGGGGGGTGGGGGCGGGAGAGCATCCTAAGGCACATGATGTACTTACACAATTATATCATGATGACTCACTGAACTGAACTTGAGAGGGAGGGAGGGCGAGGAAGTGGGATGGGAATTGAGGATAGGGTCAGATGAGAAATGTGTGCACATTTGTCTTTATCAATTTGTACATAACAAAAATGTATATATACAAAGCACGAAAAAAAAAAAAAAAAAGGGTCTTGTAAAAAAAAAAAAAAACCAACAAAATAAAAAATAAAAATAAAATACAAACTGACACTCAAAATAAAAAATAAAAATAAAAAAACAAAGTGACCCTGCATCAAAACAAAAAAGAAAAAAATAGGTCTGGTTTTTAGTTCAGAGGTAGTATGCCCTTGCATTTAATCCTTTACACCAAGGAATAAAAAAGAAAGAGAGAGAAGAATGAATGAATGAATGAATGAATGAGAGTGAATGAATCAGGGCCACATGACCAATGGTCTGAGCAAATCTCCTGTAGACCTCACTTTATTTTTCTTTTTTTTAGGATACCAGGGATTGAACCCAGGGATGCTCTACCACTGAGCCACATCCTTAGCCATATTTAAGTTTTATTTATTTATTTATTTATTTTTGGCCCTGGAGATTGAACCCAGAGACATTCTACCTCTGAGCTATATCCCCAGCCCTATTTTATTTTGAATCAGGGTCTCACTAAGCTGCTGAGGCTGGTCTTGAACCTGTGATCCTCCTGTCTCAGCCTCCCAAGTACTGGGATTACAGACATATGCCACCACGCCCGGCTGGTTCAGGGACTTAGGATGAGGCCTGGGGTAATTGCTGAAACCTGGAGGTATTGGTGAAGCTCTGTCCTTACCTGAAGCAGGACATTTTTGAGGACCCACTGTGGGCAGGGGCCTGGGAAAGGAACCCTGTGTGTGGTGGTGGCTGTGTGAGCTGGCTGGGGTTGTTGGTGTCTCCTCCTGCTCAGATGACTCTTCTGCCCTGAGCACTCCCTGAGCACTGGCTGCTGCTGTCTAACTTGTGAACTCCCTGGGGAGCCAGTGCCAGCACATGGGGCTGCATTAGGTCAGTGGCTTACAGTTGTCAAGATGTCTGCAAAGCTTGTCTCCTGGCTCTCAGAGCTCAAGTCATAAGCTGTAGATTCTGGGGTTCTTTCTGGTACTGGGGATTGAACCCAGGGGCATTCTACCTCTGAGCTATACCCTCAGCCTTATTTTTTGTTTGTTTGTTTTGAAACAGGCTCTTGCTAAGTTGCTGAGGCTGGCCTCAAACCTATGACCCTCTTGTCTTAATCTCCTAAGTATTGGGATTATAGGCATGCGCCAGCACACTTGGCTCTTAAATAAAAATTGATTGGTTTCAAATGAAGCAAACCAAGCCAGGCAATGCATGCTTGTAATCAAAGTACTTGGGAGGCTAAGGCAGGAGGATTGCAGGTTCGCAGCCAGTCTCAGTTACTTAGTGAGGCCCTCTGCAACTTAGTGAGACCCTATTTAAAAATAAAGAATAAAAAAATGGACTGGAGGTGTAGGTCAGAGGTAGAATGCCCCTGATTTCAACCCTTAGTACTGCAATAAATAAATAAATAAATAAATAAATAAATAAATAAATAAATGTAAAAATAAAATGAAGGAAAGCAATGCAAAGAAACGCCCTGGTGACCCTTGTGCAGAGCACGGGCCATAATAACCAGCCTTCCCTTCTCTTGGGACCAACCCCTTCCTTCTGCCTCCCTCACTGGAGGCACAGGCCACTGGCTGTTGAAGAATGTTTTTGTTGGGGGAGGAGCTGCCCCCTGGCCCTCTAGGGAGGACATTTTTGCTGACAGGTTGCAGCCGCCAGAGTTGCCAAATCCAAGATGCAGAGACCTTTCCCCTTGGCCTGGGCTGCTTTGGAAAACAGGGCGTGCTCAGCCCCTCTTCCTGTGCTCTCCTCCCTCCCTTGCCTTGAACTCTAATTGAGATTGCATGCCCAATCTGCAGTTGTACCCCACCCATCAGCTTGTTTTCAAGTCTCTCTCTGGATCAATTATGAGCTTTCTCCACTTTGATCAGGCTGCTTGGGCACCGGCCCGGCCCGCGCAGGTGCTATGCCAACTTCCCAGGCATGCACCCATGCCAGCGGAGTTCACGAGTGACCCCCAGCTCTCCTCTGGAAATGCCAGACCTGTGGCTCTGGAGAAGGCGCTGCCACTCCCGTTGTCGCTCTGAAAGGCTGCCTTTGTCCTGCGGAATGCCTGTCTCAGTCAAGCTGGATAAAGAGCCAGCTCGTTCCTCCTGTCAATGAAAATGAAAGCACCGCCTGCTGGAAGCAGCTTCCCTTGTCTGCTCTCATTCTTGCCGTGCTGTGTGAGCCTCTTGAAGGAATATTTATTTAAGACCTAAAATGTAGTGGTATGCCAAGGACCTTAGTGGGAGACATAGCAGGGGAAGTCTATAGTCCTGCCTTCCAGGAGCCAGGAGCTGCCTAGCACCCAGGGGCCCTCCCCATGGCTCACAGGGACCTGCTTTTCCTCCAAGCCCTTTTAAAAAATACTTGTATTGGTGCAATGTAATTACACATGGCAGTGAGAGTCACAGTGACACAGGCATGTGTATATGTGTCACTCGGTGTGTCTCCCTCTACTTTTTCAGTCACTTCAGCATTCGCCTGTTTGTTGTCCTTTTGTTCATTCATTCATTAGCTCAATAAATGCCAATGTAACGTTTGCTCTCTGCTGGGCCCTGTGTGAAGCCCTGGAGACAGGTGAGGGTATAGCATGCCCTGCCCAAGCCCATGCTCTACCTGGGGAGAAAAGAAGCGAATGATAAGGCTGCCCAGCTGTGCTCCTGCAGCTGCCCTGTCTGCAGCCACACCTAGAAGGAGGCAGGAGGCAGCAGGGGTCTCACCTCCGCTGAGGTGATGTGGCCTTGACCTGCAGCACGGGGCTGCAGTCATTTGTTTTTATTTTATTTTATTTTTTTTATTTTTGGTACCTGGGATGGAACCCAGGTGCATCGTACCTCCGAGCTACACCCTCAGCACTATTTTATTTTTTTTTATTTTGAAACAAGATCTCACTAAATTGCCCAGGCTGCCCTCCAACCCACGATCTTCCTTTCTCAGCCTCCCAAGCACTGGGATTACAGGTGTGCACTGCGCACCTGATACATTTCTTTATGTAACTATCACTCGTGCATGCAGCCTGGGGCACTTCCGTCCTGTTCAGCTGCTCAGTGCTCTATCCACAGTTTATGTTCCTCTCTTGCCTGTGCCCCTCCCCCACCGCCTTCCTTCTCAGCTTGCCCTCTCCATAGGCTCAGGCCACTGGTGTCCCCTTCCTTCCGTCCTGCTGCTGCCTGGCTGGCACCAGGAAAGCCCTCCTTCACACGCAATGCCAGGAGGGGTGGGGACCTGGGATGGGGCCAGGATGTTGCTGACACCTGGATTTCCTCAGTGCCTAGATGGTCCTTGGCTCCTGGCCTTCTGGAGCAGGTCTCTTATCTTACAGTTGGACTCCTGGTGACTGGTGGTTTAGTCCAGGCCTGCCAGCCACTGAGTCCTGCTGCGTACTTTGGGCAAGTTGCTTAACATCTATACTTTGGTTTATTCATTTGACAAATGGGAATTGAAATTCTCATGACTGTTTGCAGAGGGCATGAAAATCCCTTTGTAATTCTAAGGGTTCAATGAAATGTGATATCTGTAAATTATTTTTTTTTTACCTATGTGTTAGGCATGCCTATAATAATATAATAATATGTATTATATATAATATATATTATATATTATATATCATATATAATATATATAATAATGGTGATACATGCCTATAATCCCAGTACTCGGGCGGTTGAGACAGAAGGATTTAGTCTAGTCTCAGTAACTTAGCGAGACCCTGTTTCAAAATAAAACACCAAAAGGGCTGGGGGTATAGCTTAAAGATAGAATGCCCCTGATTTCAATTTCTAGTACCAAAGAAAAGGATGTGTTATAATAAGAATATTATAAGAACCATAGCTGGGGTGCAGGGAGTCTGGATTCAAATCTGGGCAGTGCTCTTACTGGTGGGTCACTTTGGCCAAGTTTCTTAACTTCTCTGTGCCTGGTTTCCTCTTTCAAGTGGGCTTGGCAGGGTAACCGTACTTCCTAAGCGTGTGGCTCCAGGGCATTGACATGTGCAGCATGTTGAGGCATGCATGTTCCCAAGTGTCATCCCTTGGGCCTGCCTAGTGGGGAAGGGGTCCTCAGTGGCTGGCTGGTGGGGAGGGTGCCTGATGCTTTGCCTTCTGTAGATGAAGCCTCCAAGGTCACAGAGACCAGCTGATACGTGTCCCTCTGTCTTCAGGTTCAGCACGGCTGTGCTGAAATGAGCAGGAGCGTCTGCTGTCCTGGGTACCCACGAAGTAAAGTGCATGTGTGTCACTGTCAGTGCCCGAGCCGGAGCGCAGGGCCTCCACTGCGCCCCGAATCTCGTCAGCTCTGTGGGACACTTCCGCACTGTCCTCCCCTTGCTGTACACTGCTCTGTGGCTCAGCCAGCACTGGCTTCTAGAATTAACTACTGCTGCTCAGCTGTCTGTACCAGCTTAGCAAGACCCTCAGCAACTTATGTGAGATCCTGTTTCAAAAATTGAACTCAGGAGTAGGATGCCCCTGAATTCAATTCTGTGTGTGTGTGTGTGTGTGTGTGTGTGTGTGTGTGTGTGTGTGTGTAGTACTGAGGCTTGAATCCAGGAGCATCCTTCCTCTAAGCTATCCCCCCAGCCCTTTTTTTTTTTTTGGTCCCTCCTGTTCCTTCCTCTGCCAGAGCACCTCTTCGTGGGTTGGCCTCAGGCAGTTTTCAGCTGCGAGTGGATTTTGAGCCCATGGACCTTCCCACTGCACCCCAATGAAGGCCTCGGTAGTGGAGGCTTTGGTGTAGAGGTCAGCAGCTTGGGAGAACAAAAAAACCTGGACCCTCCACACCATTGTTTATCAGCTGTTCCTCTCTGCGCAAGTTCCCTTTCTAAAAAAATATTTATTTTGGTACTGGGGGTTGAACCCAGGGGCATTCTACCTCCTAGCTACACACCTAGCCCTTTTTGTTTTTATTTTGAATCAGGGTTTTTCTACATTGCTGAGGGTCTCACTAAGTTGCCAGGCTGTCCTTGAACCTGCGATCCTCCTGTGTATACCACCATGACCAGCTTTCTTTTTCTTTTTGGGAAGTAACTATTGCTGGCATTCTCAGGCAAACAGGTGTAAACAGAAGTTACTCCTTTGCCTAGCTGTGGAGACAGTGTTAATCCTCAGAGCAGCTGTGGCCGGGACCAAAAGCCTCCAACCTTCCAGGAAGTTTCCTTAGGCAGGAGATTCGCCAAGGCTCTTGGTTCAGGGCTGTATTTTGCGCATCTCTTGACTTAGCCTCTTCTCACTGCTGCTTGATCAATGGGTTGGAAGAACAGGGCCTATAACTTGCGGCTTTTATCTGCTGTGCCCCTGGGAAAGAGCTCACACTGGCAGATGAAGTGGCACAGCTGGTTTCTCTGTGTGGCGTGAGTGACGGTGCTATGGGACCCAGAGGGTCTTCCTTCTGCAGAGCCCCCTCCCGCCCTGTGTGCTCGAGAGCAAGCACGTGCCTGGGAGGTGTGGAAGGACTAGGTCTGTGGATCACAGGTGTCCAGAGCGGGCACTGGACCCATGGCCGTGCACCTGCTGAAGCCAGGCTCCCCAGCCCGCAGTGCTGGCTGGCTGTCTTACCATCTGGCTCCGCATTCTCACACTCTGCTGTTCACCAAGCACACCTACTCTCTCCCCAGCCTCATCCCAAAGGCTCCTGACATTTTACACACAAGGGTATGTTCTTATTAACATGTTCTTGGAGCTGGGTGTGGTGACACACACCAGTCATCCCAGTACTTGGGAGACTGAGACAAGAGAATCGAAGGTTCAAGGCCAACCTCAGTAATTTAGGGAGGCCCTCAGCAATTTAGCTAGATTCTCAAATTTTAAAATAAAAAGGTCTGGGGTTGTAGCCCAGAGACATAATGCCCCTGGTTTCAATCCCCAGTACCAGAAAACAAACAAAACACCCAGGTTTTTGGAATGTAGGGGGGAGGGGGGAGGGGAAGCTGGTGTGATCCTCCATTTAAATATATTTATTAGATAATGATTCTTATTATCTAGAATATGCTGACTAATTATCAGAGTTCTGCCTCCCCCCCCCAAAAAAGTGCTTTAAACACTATTCTTACCTTTGGAGGTGGTAGATAAGCTAACTGCATGGTCTTCCCTTATTTCCCTTATTCAGAAATTCACAGAAAAGGCCTGCTGAGCCCCTTCCTCCCTTCTCTCTCCCCCTGCCCGTCCCCCTCTCTCTTGCTCATCAAGAACTATTGCAACTAGAATCTTTTTCTAGAAGAAAATCCAAATTGCTCCAGTTACTCTCCCTATCCACAGAATTTAACACCATTAGCTGTTTGGGTAATCCTTCAACCCATCCCCTCTAGGTGTGTGTAAAGTATGTGTGTGGCCTTTCTCTCTCTCTCTCTCTCTCTCTCTGTCTACCCCCCTCTCTCTAAGACAATAGTAGTTTCTGGGTTCACTGGCTTGTTGACATAGGGCAAATTACTAAACCTTTTCAAATGGATAACATTAAATAACTCATAGGGCTGTTAGCAACTATTAAATTTAAAACCTATGCCAATATTTTAACATAATGTCTGGAACATGGGCATTTGGTAAATATCAGCTACTAATTTTTGAAACAAAAATGGGCTCATACTATATATGTTTCCACAGCTCATACTATATATGTTTCTTTTTACTCAATGGTAAATCCTGGGCGTCTTCTTGTACTCCATTCCTTTTTAATGACTTCATAGTATTCTGATGCACAGATTCAATTGTAGTTTATCTCATCAGTCACCCATAGAATATTTATTTTTAGTTTTTGGTACTGGGGGTGGAACCCAGTACCAGCTATACTCCTATCTCAGTTATTTGTATATTTATTTATTTATTTTTGCAGTCTTGGGGATTGAACCCAGGGGCATTCTACCTCAGAGCTACACCCCCAGTCCTATTTTTTATTTTGAAACAAAGTCTTGCTAAGTTGCTGAGTCTGGCCTTGAACCTCTTGTCTCAGCCTCCCAAGTACTGGGATTATAGGCATGCACCACCACACCCAGCACCTCCAGCCCTTTTTACTTTTATTTTGAGACAGGGTCTTGCTAAGTTGCTGAGGTACTTGCTAAATTGCTGAAGCTGGCCTTGAACGTGTGATCCTCCTGTCTCAGCCTTCCTGGTATTACAGGTACAAGTCACTGCACCTGGTTTGTTTATTTGTGTTTTTAAAATATTCCTTGAGACTTTGTTTCAGAATAAAAAAATGAAAAATAAAAGGGCTGGGAGTGTAACCTGGGCTCAACCCCTAGTGTCAACAAACAAACAAACAACTAAAAAAGTCAACTTCACCATTCTAAGAAATGTTTCAGTGAAAACACTCCCATGTCACTCACAGTGAAGGATTGAGGAAACAGAACTTGTGCCAATTTTGTTACACATTATCAAATTACTCTTCAAAAAATCACATCCTCCCAGGCATGGTGGTGCATGCCTGCAATCTCAGCAACTGGCGAGGCTGAGGTAGGAGGGTCACAAGTTTGAAGCCAGCTTGGGCAAGACCCTGTCTCAACATAAAAAGTAAAAAGGGCTGGGGATATAAGTCAGTGGTGGTGTTCCCCTAGGTTCAATCCCCAGTACCCCCCCCCCACACACACACTTGTATCAAATTTTAGTTCTTCCAGCAATGCATGACAATTGGAAAGCTAAGTGACTTTCACCTTAAGTGTGGCAATATACAGTATCTAGTAGTGGCCGGCTTTCTTAATTTCTTAGTGCAGGCAGACGCTGTAGAGACCTTTTCCTTGGCTGATGTTAATCAGAAAGCTCATTGACTTTGGTGTCCACGTATTATCAGGATTCTCTGTAGTATGAGGACCAAGTGGTATCAGCCCCTCTGAGGTCATCTGTCATTCATTTAAGGACCAAAGATGCATGTCAGTGCATCTTTTATGGATCCAAGAGTTTTTTGTTGTTTAAATTTGGTAGTCAGGCATGGTGGCACAGCTGATAATCTCAGTACTTGGGAAGTTGAGGCAGGAGGACCGCAGGTTTGAGGCAGGCTTTAGCAATTTAGGGAGGCCTTTGCAACTTAGTGAGACCCTGTTTCAAAAAAAAAAAAAAATAGGGCTGGAGTGTAGCTCAGAGGTAGAATGCCCCTGGGTTCAATCCCCAGCACTGATACATACATACATACATACATACATACATACATACATACATAAGTTTGGTAACTTTTGGTCAGTCCATTTGATGCTAAATCTGCCTCACCTGTGACATTTACTACTCTACCCAGCTAAACTGGCCCACAGACACACACAGGTGTGCTGTGAGGCTGGACTCTATTTTCCTTTTGGGGACTCTTGGACATTGTATGCTTGCTAATCATGGCGAGATCACTCTGCATCTTTCTGGACAAGCACAAAGCAGCTGGAAGAACAAAGAACAATGAAATAGAAACATGACATCCGCCTTGTAGCCTGGGTGTTTGCCTTCCTGGCGGACAAGGTTGGGTCCCTGGAACCCCTCGGGCTCTGAAACTGGGAAGACCATGGAGTGGCGTTGTCAGGAGAGGCTGGCCTTGGGCCCACTCTTCTTTCCCCAGTTTGCCTTGCAGATCCCTGCAGAGACTTGTCAATCTCCACTTCAGCCCATTTATTGGTCATAGTACCACCCTGGCTTCCTTTTCAAAGGCTTTTTAACATTTTATTTGGACCATTCAGTATGTAAAAATCTTTAAAAAAAAAATGGTTCCCAGCCGGTGCTGCACACCTGTAACCGCAGTACTTGAGAGGCTAAGACAGGAGGGCTGCAGGTTGAAGCCAGCCTCAGCAACTTAGAAAATTCTCAGTAACCTAGTAAGATCCTGTTTCAAAACATACAAACAAAAAGGGCCTGTGTAGGTGTAGCTTGGAGGTAGGATGTCCCTGGGTTCAATCCCTAGTACAAGGAAGGAAAAAAGAAAGGGAAGGAGGAAAGAAGAAAAGAAAAAAGAAAAGGGCAAGCAAGTCAAGGTACAGATTTTACATTGCAAAAAACGTGGGTGGGAGCTGGGTGTGGTGGCGCACGCTTGTAATCCCAGCATTTGGGAGGCTGAGACCAGAGGATCCAGGTTCATGGCCAGCCTCAGCTACTTAGGTACTCCGCAACTTAGTGAGACCCTGTTTCAAAATAAAGAATAAAAAATAGGGGTGGGAGTGTAGCTCGGGGGTAGAATGCTCCTGAGTTTGATCCCCAGTACTGAAAAAAACAAAACAAAGAAAAACACGTGGGTGGGGTGGTCACTGAGGGACTACTAGGAAAGACACCAGACAGGAGTCTAGATGGTGGAGCTGAGCAGGTTTTTAAAGCAATGTCTGAAAGAGGTTGGAGTGCTAAAGATAAGGTATAGAAAAAATGTCCTTCCTTTTTTCTATTTTATTTATTTATTTTGTGGTACTAGGGATTCAACCTAGGGCCACTCTACCACTGAGCTACACCCCAGCCCTTTTTATTTCTTTATTTGAGACAGGGTCTCATTAAGTTGCCCAGGTCTCAAACTTGCGATCTTCCTGTCTCAACCTTGTGAGTTGCTGGGATTACAAGTGTTTATCCCAGAGCCTGGCTCATGTAAGGTTTGTTTCTGTATCAAAAGAACACCCCTTGTCAGGTATGTTGGTGCACACCTATAATCCCAGTGATGGATGGGGTTGGGGGGAGTGGGCTGAAGCAGGACGATGACAAGTTTACAGTCAGTCTGGGCAACTGAGTGATAAAAATAGGCACTCCTTGCTTTCGTGCCTAGGCACTCTGAAGAATCTATATTCTAACAGTCACTTGTCACTCTGCCAAGGGCACGCTCCAGTTGCATTGTAAGAAGCTGATGTAAATAATGATTCTAAGCCGGGCGTGGTGGCGCATGCTTGTAATCCCAGCATTCGGGAGGCTGAGATCGGAGGATCTGGGTTCGCAGCCAGCCTCAGCTACCTAGTGAGGCACTCCGCAACTTAGTGAGACCTGGTTTCGAAATAAAGAGTAAAAAATAGGGCTGGGGGTGTAGCTCGAAGGTAGAATGCCCCTGAGTTCAATCCCCAGTACCAAATAATAATAATAATAATAATAATGATTCTAGTTTGTGCTGGGTGGTATTTTGCATTCACAGGTTTAAAGACTGCAGAGTCATTAACTTGGAATAAAGACATTTTGCAGTTCTGACATTTTTCATTCAAGAGCTCGGGGTGTTTTGGGGGGAGGGAGGAGAAAGCACAAAGCCCTTTCTGTCCCCTGGAGACAGGTGGGCCATTGGGAGGTGTGCAGATGGGGAGCTGGGAATCGGGGCCTGGTGTCGTGTGCATGGGCACCGTCCACGTGTGCTTGCTCTCTGTTCTCCATCTGACACGTGTTCTCAGGATGTGTTCTGGAAATGTATTCTGGCAGTTGCTTTCTGCGTACATCTGATGTTCACAAACTATGACTCTGGCAGAGACCATTCACAAATTCTCTTCTGACATTCACACATTCTTCATTACTTTGGCCAAGACCACCATTTCATTATTTTGGTAAGAATGGTAAACATTCAGCATTTGGGAGGCTGAGACTGGAGGATCTGGGTTTGCAGCCAGCTTCAGCTACCTAGTGAGGCACTTCGCAACTTAGTGAGGAGGTAGAATGCCCCTGAGTTCAATCCCCAGTACCTCAAAAAAAAAAAAAAAAAA
>PVLC010046153.1:0-11535 GCA_004027655.1 Graphiurus murinus | reverse complement strand
TCAGTACTGGGAGTTGAACTCAGGGGCATTCTACCTCCGAGCTATACCCCCAGCCCTATTTTTTATTCTTTATTTTGAAACCGAGTCTCACTAAGTTGCGGAGTGCCTCACTAGGTAGCTGAGGCTGGCCGCGAACCCGGATCCTCCAGTCTCAGCCTCCCAAATGCTGGGATTACAAGCGTGCGCCACCACGCCCGGCCTCTTTCATCTTTTATATTGTTCCCATGAGAGAGATTATAATACATTTTCTTTTAAAATCATGAAGTGTGGGATGGGTATTCAGGAATAGATAATTGAAGACAATGTCTGAAGTTGAGTTTTTGGCAATTTTGATTTCCTGTTGTATAAACTCAGGGTATGCCAAATTACTCCATACCTTTTAGTCTTAGAAGATGAGACTTTTAAGAAAAAGTTTACTACTTTATAGGCTCTTCCACCTGAATATTTCAAGGAATTTTATAAGCATTTTATTTATCCCTATAATATACTTATAAGACTCGAAAGAGGTATTTTATCCAATTAAAGTAAATAAGCACCTTGGTTTGAAGTAATTCAGTAGCAGAGCTGGGAAAAAAAATCCTTGACTCATCATAGGTGTGGACTCTTGATTTTACATATGTTCTTTAACTTTTCAGAGTAAATTGCTTTTAATAGCAATTAGAATGATTGGATAGAGTCAGAAGACAAAACAGAGCTCCAAAATTATGTGTATCAAAATTTTGATATTGCTGTGAAAACTATTTTTTGACTTTCACTCATAAAAATGATAAGGAGTTTTAGAGAAGATAATGTCCCTAAAATGAAGTGTTATAGTTTCTAGTCTCTTTTACCTGCTGGGTAACAATTTTCCCCCATTTTTAAGCAGACATGAGAACAATCTGGCTTTGTCATCTGAAATCCTCTTGCTCACTGAAGTGGATTCAGTTAGTCTTGATATCTTCTAGATACATCATTGTGTATATGCATATATTCTAAAATCTAAAAAAAAAAAAAAATTAAACACTTCTCATCCCAACCATTGCAGATAAAGTATACTGAACTTATATAATCTTAAGATATTGACTCTTTATTGCCATGAAATGTCTTCCTGTTTCACTGGTAATGTCTTTGGTTTTGAAGTCTACTTTCTCTGACATTAATGTAGCCACCCAGCTTTCTCGTAATTTGTATTTGTATGGTATTTCTTTTCTACCTTTTAAATTTTAACTTGTCTTTACATTTAAAGTGCTTTTCTCATAAAGTCTGTCGTAGAATGTTTTGGGGGATGTTCTAGTCTGACATTCTCTGCTTCTTAACTGTCATATATTGTCCATTTTAGGTAATGTAATATCAGTATGATTGCCATCGTATCACTTTTTAAAAATATTTTTCCTATTCTTTGTTTTCTCTCCCACTATTTTCCTCCCTTCTTTTAAATTAATTTAGGAGTATGTGTACGCATCTAGTTGTTTTTTTTTCTTTTTCATTGTATTGGGGATTAAGCCTGAATTCTCTCACATGCTAGACACTTTACTACTGAGCTACACCCCAGCCCTTTTATTTTTTATTTTGAAACAGGATCTCACTAAGTTACCACAGTTGTCCTTGAACTTTCGATCCTCCTGCCTCAGCCTCTGGAGTAGTTGGGGTTATGGGTGTGTGCCACTGCACCTGCTGCATCTAGTGTTTTATTTCATCTTATCTAGTAGCTTCTCTGCTATATCTCTCTTTCATTACTTTAGAAGTTACTATAGAGTTTACAGTATATATTTTAAACTTATTATAGTCTTCTTTCAAATAATTATACCACTTCACATATAATGTTAGAACCTTAAATAGTATGCCTGACCTGACCTTATAATATGGTTTTTCTGTTGATAAATTTTGTCAGCTTACTTGTCTGAAATGTCTTTTCTTTATATTCATGTTTGAAGCATATTTTTGCTGAGTATAGAATTGTTAGACAGTTATTTTCTTTCAGCACTTAAGAACTTAATCCATTGTCATCTTTTTGCAGCTTTTGTATGTTTGAAACATTATCATTTTTTTGTTATTTTCTTCCTTTACCTTTTTCCCCTGCTCTTAAGATTTTATCTTTATCTTTGGTTTTGAGTAGCTTTTTAATGATGTTCCATGGTGATTGGGTGCTGGTGTATGTATGGTTATCTTCCTTGGAGTTTCTTGATCTTAGATCTTTGGACTGAATTTTATTTTAAAAAAATCAAATATGGAAAATTATGTCAGTCTATCTTCAATATTTATCCTACTTTGTTTTCTGTTTTCTATTTTTTCTTGTACTCAAGATATACATGTTAGTATCTGCTAAATAATCTGGTATTATCTGTCATTTTGTTCTTTATTTTTTTTCTAGCCATGTCACGCTGGGCTTCAATTTGGATAGTTTCTAATAGATCCTTGGGCTCAAGTTTACTGATTTTCCTCCCTTTGGATATCTCTAATCTACTGTTAAGCAAATGCAGTAAAATTTTCATTTTAGATATTGCATTGGTGCTCTCTAGAAGTTTTTTTTTTTATTCTTGTATTATAGTTTGTATTTTTCTCTTTGTTATATTCATGTTTTCTTTTTAAGTCCTTGAATGTACTGATAATTGGTGTTTCAAATTCTTATCTTTTTTTTTTTTTTTTTTTTTTGGCGGTACTGGGGATTGAACTCAGGGGCATTCTACCTCCGAGCTATACCCCCAGCCCCATTTTTTATTCTTTATTTTGAAACCGAGTCTCACTAAGTTGCGGAGTGCCTCACTAGGTAGCTGAGGCTGGCCGCGAACCCAGATCCTCCAGTCTCAGCCTCCCGAATGCTGGGATTACAAGCGTGGGCCACCACGCCCGGCTCAAATTCTTATCTTTTGCCAGGCGTGGTGGTACATGCTTGTTATCCCAGTCCTTGGGATGCTGAGACAGGAGGATCACAGGTTCATGGTCAGCCTCAGCAACTTAATGAGGCCATCTGCAACCTAGTGAGACCTTATTTCAAAATAAAAAGAATAAAAAATAGGACTAGGGGTGTAGCTTGGAGGTAGAATGCCCTTGGGTTCCATCCCTAGCACCACAAAAAACAAAAACCAAAAAGGGGTAGGGGTGTAGCTCGGAGGTAGAAAGCCCCTGAGTTTGATCCCCAGTACTACTAGTACTGCTACTACTACTGCTGCTGCTGCTGACGATGATGATGATGAGAGATATTAATAAGCAAATTAAGAGTATTTGACAGCAAGTATTAAAATGAATCTTACTGTATGAAATGTTCTTGCCTTGTCACAAAAACCTTTAAAAGTTTCATGCCGTTTTTTTTTTTTTTGGTGCTGGAAATTGAACCCAGAGGCATTCTACCTCCGAGCTACACCTCCAGTCCTAGTTTTTATTCTTTATTTTGAAACAGGGTCTCACTAAGTTGGAGAGAGCCTCACTAAGTAGCTAAGGCTGGCTGCGAACCCAAATCCCCCTGTCTCAGCCTCCCAAGTACTGGGATTACAAGGGTGTGCCACCACACCCAGCTTGTTTCAGGCCTTTTAATTAGTTTACAAGTTGATGAAATCAGTTAATGGGATTTTAGTCATTGGTAAGCAATCTAAAATTATTCTTCTTCAAACCTTTCATAAAGAAAAGACAAAAGTACTAATGTGGGAACCAGAAAGCCTCTAAGATCTTAGGTCAATTTACAGAGTTTTAAAATATGCTTTTTTAGCTGGGCATGGTGTCACATGCTTGTAATCCCAGTACTTGGGAGCTGAGAAAGTAGGATCGCAGGTTCATGGCCAACCTCAGCAACTTTGTGGGGCCCTCTGCAATGTAGTGAGATTCTGTTTAAAAATAAAAAATAGCTGAGTATCGTAGCACACATTTGTAATCCCAGTACTTGGGAGGCTGAGACAGGAGGATTGCAGGTTCACAGTCAGCCTCAGCTACTTAGTGAGGTACTCCACAACTTAGTGAGACCCTGTTTCAAAATAAAAGAATAAAAATAGGGCTCGGGATATAGCTCAGAAATAGAATGCCCTTGGGTTCAATTCCCAGTACCGCAAACAATAAACAAATAAATAAATAAAAACAAAAATAAAAAATAGGGTTGAATGTGTAGCTCAGAGATAGAATGCCCCTGGGTTCAATCCCTAGTAATACACACACACACACACACGCACGCATACACACACATTTATTTTAAAATTTTATTTATTTGTTTATTTATTTATTTTGTGATTACAGGCATGTGCCACTGTTCCTGGCACTTCTAGTTTATCAACACCATCACACTGTCACCAAGCTTCTCTAGTACATGAACCTATGGTGGATAAACCAAATCTACCATAATATACATAAATTAACACCTCTGGAAATGCATGAAGGGGAATGGGACTGGAAAGATGTGTGACTTAGACTTTATATGCAGTAATTGATTATCCTTATAAAAATAAGCTTGATATAGACAATTTTTTTTTTTTTTTTTGGTACTGGGGATGGAACTCAAGGGCATTCTACCTCTGAACTACATCACCAGCCCTAATTTTTATTCTTTATTTTGAAACACGGTCTCACTAAGTTGCGGAGGGCCTAAGTAGCTGAGGCTGGCTGCGAACCTGCGATCCTCCTGTCTCAGTCTTCCAGGTACTGGGATTCCAAGCATGCACCACCACACCTGGCTTTTCTGAATATTGCAGTTTTTCAGATTAATGAGTCATGTTGTATAGCATCAAAAATAGATATTTAATTAATTCAGTTTTTTCCCTGTTTTTTTTTTTTCTCACCATTTCCTACAGGAAGAGTGGATCAGTATCTTAAATTAGATAACCAGTTTAATACCCCAGTGACTTAAAGCTTCTCTGTTGTTATAAAGTGATTTCCCCTAATGGTACTACATCCTCAGGTATAAGTCCGAGAAACATTCTTTATGATAGGGAGGAACCTGTTCTTAAGAGAAAGATCATTGACTCCTATCATTGCAATTCCTATCTAGCAACTTCTGTGTTGTCATCTGGTTATTGCTTCTGCATTTGAAAGTCTTCTGTAGATTACAACTCACTAGACACTATTTCAAATGAACTTATTATGAAACTGTGTTGTTTAGCTAATTTGTTCTTAGTGGATAGACTGTTGTGTAGTGCATGTGATGTACATTCACAAACATATCAAAGTCAATCACTATTTCTATGGTTGTCTCTTTCATATTACTGGCAACAACGATGACTGTTAAACTCATGTGAACATTAAATTATGTATAGTTGACTTTCTTCAATGCTTTTCTTTAATTTCACTTTGATCTCTAATTAATCATATTTGCAAGATTATTTTTGAGTTGAATAAAATGAACCAAAACAGTTCCGTCTATAAAACTATAATTTTCACAGATAGATTAGAGTCATTATTTCTAACTGCATTAAAAAAAAAAAAGTTTCCTATGTTTATAGCCTCACAATTCACAATTTCCAAAGTATGGAATCAGCCAAGATGTCTGTCAACAGATGAATGGATTTCAAAACTATGGGATATGTACACAATGGAATTTTACTCAGCCATAAAGAAAAACAAAATCATGGATGGAACTGGAAAACATTATTATAAGTGAGATAAGTCAGTCACAAAAAGTAAAAAATCGGATGCTCTCCCTACTATGCAGAAACTAGGGAGAAAGTTGGTCATAGGAGGGATTTTAGATGAAGAAGGAGAAACCTTAGATGAGTAAAGAAGATGACTTAACAAGGTGATGGGAGGGGGAGAGAGGGAAGCACCCCAATGCACATGATGTACTTTCACAAACATATCAAAGCCAATCACTAAGCCGAACACGATAAGGAGGGAGTGGGGAGAGAATGGGGTGGAATTGGAGAAGGGTTAAATGAAGGGTGCATGTATACCTCACTAAGATGTATGATTACAGCCAGGCATGGTGGCACAGGCTTGTAATCCCAGTACTTAGGAGATGGAGATGGAAGGATCGCAGGTGTGCAGCCAGCCTCAGCTGCCTAGTGAGGCACTCTGAACTTAGTGAGACTCTGTTTCAGAATAAAGAACAAAAGATAGGACTGGGAGTGTAGCTCGGAGATAGAATGCCCCTAGGTTCAATCCTCAGTACTGCAAAAAAAAAAAAAACAAAACAAAAAAAGATGTATGATTACAATGCACCAATAAAAAATAAATAAAAAGTCTACATATAATTCTAATGAATTTATCATTTTTTCTAACAAATTATGTACCTTATTTTTCTAAAATATTTTACCTTATTAGAATGTGAAATAAAAGTTTAAAAAGAGCACTAACATTATGCACTTAGTTTACTTTTTTGATGTTTCATCATCACAAATATAGATATTTGATCTAAAATCAAGGCTCAAGCTTGTTAAGTAATCTGAATAAATATTTCATATATCATTTTAAAGTTAATATATCATTAATAAGCAAATATAGACATAGTCCAGTAATTGAAATAAACATAGATTAAAACAATAATGATATATAATTTCCTACCTCTTTTTTTTTTTTGTGGTACTAGGGATTGAACCCAGGGGCATTCTGTCTCTGGGGTATATGCCCAGCCCTATTTTATTTTTTATTTTGAAATGGTCTCACTGAGTTGAAGAAGGCCTCTCTAAGTTGTTGAGGCTGACTGTGAACCTGAGATCCTCCAGTCTCAGTCTCCCAAGTACTAGGATTACAGGTGTGAGCCACCAGGCTTGGCTTTCCACCTCTTAAATAAGATACATTGTTCAATTTTTCTGAGGTTATAGTGTGAATCAATCACCCTTACATACTGCTGTTAGGAATATAACTGGCCCAGCCATTTTAGAAAACAGTTATATAATGCATCTACAAATAAATGATTAAATAAATGATTATCATATGGTGGAACATGATGTTGCTATCAAAGTGTTATTTTCAAAGATTTTTAAAATTACATGGATGAATACTCATGTGATTGTGCTAAGTAGAAAAATCTGGTAGGTTTCAAATATCTTAAGTTTTTGTAAATTTGTATTAGTTTAATTTGTGTGAGGGCAGTCTGATTTTTCTTCTATATTCCTTTATAGTGCTTTTTGTAATAGATGCTTTGTATTTGTTATTGAATGGGTTAATGAATGTAAGCTCACTGCCCTGAGCTGATGAAACAAGTTTTCTACTGATATAATTTAGTGAAAAGAGAACTATCTGTGCAGAGTACTGTGCTTAGTGCCAGGTGAGAGGTTAGAACAGTAAGTACTGTAAAAAGAAGGGTCATCTTCAGTGGGGTGATAAGAAAAAACTTCACCAAATAGAGATAGGATTTGAGTTGGACCCTGAAAGGAAAGTTTCAATTAAAAATAGAAAGGAAGTAGGGATTATCAAAATAATCATTTTCAGATTTTATCATTTCAGTAATACTTCTTCATTCTTGAGCATGGTTTAGAAACTTTCCTTTTTCAATGAATTTGAAATCTTCATTTCACCGAATATTTCCCTAGGAGTATGAGACCATCTTATTTCTCTTGTTCTTCTCTGACTCAGGTCATCTTCATCATGCTTCTGAATTTCAAGTCCTTCTCACTGTTCAGTGCTCATCTCTGGACCTTCTTCAAAGTATTATCATATACCTGCAGTGTTCTTCTTGTGAGTCTTTTTCCTCCCCTGTAACACCCATCTTGTCAGGCCAGAGTTTACCTGAGTCTTAACTTGGAGCGCCCAGGTTCTTCTCTTTTGTCTTTACCACTGGGTACTTACTTTCTTCCGAAACCTAAAATGTACTTCCTTTTGAATATAATATGTACATTTTCACTTTACAATATGTGCTTAAAATATTTTTAGTTATAACTTACATGTAATAAAGTGAAAGTATAATGTATATTTTTAAAACAAGGTGAAAAAACCAATTTTCATGAAATATTTTTAAGCACTCTAAATATTTGTTGTGTACTCCAAAGGAAATAGGATGACTCTTGTATTAGTAGTGATAAAAATCCTACATATCTTTCTATCTTCAAGGCACAGCTCAAGTGTTAACTATCTTCCTTAAGCCCATCTAGGGTTCCCTCTCCCACTTCTTCCAACCTGGTACTATTTTTTGTTCTCTTTGTCCCTGTTATTATCCCTTGCTAGTTGTTTACCTGTCTTTCTTACTAAATTGTATATATACTTTTTCAGGACAAGAACCAGTGTTATTGACCTGTTAACTTTTATTCCTAGCTTCCAATTCAGTACCTTGCCCACAGAAATACTTAATAAATGTTTGTCAGATTGAGCTGAATTTGTGTTTATCACTTTTAAAACAAGATACCACCTGTATTGGTTTCCTGTTTTTATTCTGATATATCTTAACTAAAAGCTACTGTAAGTAAAGAGTACTTAGTACTATAATGTGCATTTTTATGATGGTTTGTTTCTTTTCAAATTTAGGGTGAACCAGAGTACTCTGTAACTTTTTTGTTACTGGTCTAGATCAGAAGACAAATGTTTTCCTTTGTGATAACTGTTCTTGACTGGTCTAAGCACCAAGATAGTTCCCAGCAGCACCTAATTCTTTATATAGCAAGATCGTGGAAGTTCTTGTATAATATTCAATGGATCTTTTTTTTGTATCAGAAATGAACTTTATATGTATTGTTTGATCATATTATTATTTTAATCATATTTAATTATTTGAATAATTTAAACATTATTTTTCCCTTTTACAGGTTGGCAAACTGATTTAAGTGTAAATAAGTGCCTACTACTACAAAGTGATAGTAGATATGAATAAAATGTTGCTTGCTGTATATTCAGGAGATTAAAGTAGATGATCTCCATATTTTCCAGCTGTGAAGGCTCTGAAGTTTTACAAATGTTTAGCATTATTTCACCATTTGCATAATGAGTAAAATATTTGACAGAATGAATTTGCTTTGGTGAAAGTGCTAGACTACTTTCAAAGGCTCAAACCACTTAGTGCTTTCTTTTTATTTTATTTTATTTTATTTTTATTGGTGCATTGTAGTCATACATCTTTGTTAGGTACAAGCTGGTAAAGGCATATCTGCACACATTTCTCATTTAACCCTTCCCCAATTCCCACCCTACTCCCTTGCCTTCCTTCCTTCTCAAGTTCAGTTTAGTGATTGACTTTGATATGTTTGTGAAAGTACATCATGTGCATTAGGGTGTCCCTCCTGCCCCCATCACCTTCAGTTAAGTCAACTTCTTTGCTCACCTAAGGTTTCTCCATCTGGAGTCCCTCTTATTTTCTCCCTAGTTTCCACATATTTGGGAGAGCATACCATTTTTTACTTTTCGTGACTTGACTAATCTCACTTAACATAATGTTTTCCAGTTCCATCCATTTTCCTGCAAATAACATGATTTTGTTCTTCTTTATGGCTGAGTAGAATTCTATTGTGTCCATATCCCATAGTTTTGTAATCCATTCATCTGTTGATGGACATCTTGGCTGGTTCCATAGTTTGGCACTGTGAATTGTGCAGCTATAAACATAGATACACATGCATCAGTCTGATAGTTTGTTTTCCATTCTTTTGGGTAGATACCCAGAAGTAGTATTGCTGGATCATATGGTATGTTCATTCCCATTCGTCTGAGGATCCATCATACTGTTTTCCAAAGTGGTTGCACTAATTTGCAATCCCACCAGCAATGTATTAGAGTTCCCACTTCTCCACACCCTCGCCAGCATTGTTGTCGTTTATATTCTTGATGATTGCCATTCTGATTGGGGTTAAGTGAAATCTCAAGGTAGTTTTGATTTGCATCTCTCTGATTGCCAATGATGTTGAACATTTCCTCATACATTTATTGGCCATTTGTATTTCTTCTTTTGTGAAGTGTCTATTTAGATCCTTTGTCCATTTTTTGATTGGGTTATTTGTTTTCTTAGCTGTGAATTTCTTGAGTTTTCTGTATATTCTAGGTATTAGTCCTCTATCAGAAGAGTAGCTGGCAAAAGTTTTCTCCCACTCTGTGGACTCTCTGTTGAGGTTCTTGATAGTTTCCTTTGCTGCCCAGTAGTTGAGAGGCTGAGGCGGGGAGGATCTCAGGTTCAAGACCAGCCTCAGCAGCTTAGTGAAACTGTCAGCAACCTAGTGAGACCTTGTTTCAAAACAAAAAATAAAAAGGGCTGGGGGTCTAGCTCAGAGGTAGGATGCCCCTGGGTTCAATCCCTAGTAACATACACACACACACACACACACACACACACACACACACACACAAACACATTTAGAAGAATGAAACTAGATCCCTGTTTCTCACCTTGTACAAAGTTCAACTCAAAATGGATTAAACACCTTGATATAGAAAGAGAAATTTTGCAACTGCTGGAAGGAAGCACAAGGGAAACGTTTCAACATTTAGGCACAGGCAGCAATTTCCTGTATAGAACTCCTATAGCAAGAATTGATAAATTGAATGGTATTAAATTAAAAAGCTTCTGCACAGCAAAGGAAATAATTAACACTGTGAAGAAAAAGACTTCTAACAGAGGATTAATATCCATAATACATAAAGAACTTAAAGCCCAGCACCAAACAAACTTCACTAAATGGGTGGATGGACTGATATGGAAGTATGTTCTAGGTCTTTAACTATCAGAGGAATACAAATCAGAACTACTTTGAGATTCCATCTCACCCTAGTCAGAATGGCAGTCATCAGGAATATAAATAAAAATAAACTCTGGTGAGGATAGGGATAAAAGAACTCAGAAACTGTTGGTGAGAATGTAAATTGGTACAGCCAACTATGGAAATCAGTATAGAGGTCCTTCAAAAAACTAAAAATAGGACTACCTTATGATCCAGCCATAGTACTCCTCAGTATTTATCTGAAAGAATTAAAGTCCAAAATTATGGGACAATGGAATTACACACAATGGAATTCTACTCAGAAGAACAGAATTATGCCATTTGCAGGAAAATGGATGGACCTGGAGAACATTAAGATTAGCCAGTCACAGAAAGTGAAAAGTCCTATGCTTTCTTTCATATGCAGAAGCTAGGGAGTAATTGGGATACAAGAGGGAGGTGTCTGGGGGAATGTGGCGGGGGAGGGGAGAGAATTAATCAAGGAAACAGTTCCATTGAGGTTATATACATATGTGAGGATGTTGATGCCAATGTGTGGGGAAGGAAAGGGAGTGGGAAGGAGGCCGGGGGAAAGCCCACCATGTGCCATGTGCATGTATGTCACTATCATTCTTAACTACATTATGATGTGAGACTACAATGCACCAATAAGAGTGTATGTATATATATATATATAAAGAATTAAAGTCAGTATGCTTTGGAGATACATGCATACCCATGTTTATCACAGCACAATACACAACAGCCACATTTGGAATCAGTCTAAGTGTTCCTTGAAAGATGAATGGATAAAAACTGGTGTGTAATCTTAGGGTAGTTTTGATTTGCATCTCCCTGATTGTCAATGATGTGGAACATTTCCTCATACATTTATTGGCCATTTGTATTTCTTCTTTTGTGAAGTGTCTATTTAGGTCCTTTGCCCATTTTTTGATTGGGTTGTTTGCTCTCTTAGTTGAGATTTTCTTGAGTTCTTTGTATATCCTAGTTATTAATCCTCTAT